>PVJX010002189.1:101486-136150 GCA_004027295.1 Dolichotis patagonum | reverse complement strand
CAAAACAAGCAGTGCACCCCATGGGAGTGAAAGGGAAGGAATTGTCTAAAAAAGGGAGGCAGAGGATATTGTTAATGGGGTAACAAGATTTAAAATTTACATTATTCTCACCACTCTGCTTGGATGGATTACGTGCTGTTCCAGTTTGTCTACTTACACTAGACTTGAGGACATGGTCAGCTATCCCAAAAATAAGAGGACTATTATGGTAATCATCCCTAATTTTCCTATCAACTTAATCTGAAGCCCTGTATAACTTATACTGTCTTATTATGACTGACCTTATTTGAATCTGGTTTGTTAGATTGCTACTTTGTATTGACTGATTTTATTGAAATCTGTTATGATGGATAGCATGAAGTCTAAGTGTATAGGCAACTACACTGAAGATGACAAGATTCACTAAGATACCCACACTGGTTTGATTATTATTTGCTTTTGAAGTCTTATAATGTCTCCAATGCTTCGTTTTTATTAATGTTGTTATATACTGCTGAGACACCATGGTAACCATTGTAGATCACCTTGTATTGTGGTTTTATGTGACTTTTGTGCCTCATGGTTTTCTAGGAATTGTTTTGTTTTATCTTGCTTTGTTTTGTTTTTCCTGCTAATACAGAAATGATAGATATACAAGTAGAGACTCATGCATGTGTAGAGCTTATAAACAGTTTACGAGAACCAACTATATAACACATGTTGAAATGAACAACTACTTTTAAGAAAAAGAGACACTAAAATACAGAGAGCTGATTCCATAATGTCATGATGTGAAGTCCAGAAAAACTATCACTTTTTGTTCACAGTGATCTTAGCTTGCTTTGCCTTGTATACGTTCAACACACATGAAGGTATGGACAGCTGTTTTGAGGAGAATAAGAGAGACTATGACAGCCATTCTTGGCTTCCCTAATGTCTGGTCTTGAAGACCTAAAATTCCCTCCTCATCCTGCTCAGATGAATTTCATACTAGGTTGTTTCATCTGAATTCCCTGTATGTGAAAATACAACTATTTGGAAGAAAGCAAGAGTGAATATGATACAGTGAATATCTCCGATTGTCTAGTTTTGAAATTTTTGTCTCTTACATTGCTTTCTTGTGATCTGCTTTGCTCTGTTTTGTTTTGTTTAATTCTAACCTTTTGATATAATTCCATGTATATTTGCATGGGTAAGATGGATGACCATATTGCTGTTTTTGCCAGATTGTGGAGCAGAACTGTTAACAGTCTCACTGTTTGAATGTCTACTTTACATGTTTTAACTTTGTAAATTAAACAACTATTTCCAAGAAGTCAGTATGTAATTTGTCAAGCAATGATTTCTTAGGTTTTGTTGTTGTTGTTCTTTTCCTTTTTTCCTTGGAATACTGTATTGTTGCTACCCTTTATTCAGTTTTGTTTTGTTTTGTTTTGTTTTTTTCCCTTTACATAAAATTATTTAAAAAAAGAAACAACTGGCAGACTGGATCAAGAAATAACATCCAACCATATGTTGTCTACAAGAAACCCATTTAACCCAAAAGGACACTCATAGACTGAAAGTCAAAGGATGGAAAACAATACATCATGCCACAGGAAACCAAAAAAAAGCAGGAGTGGCAATCCTGTTTGCAGACAATGTGAATTTCAAACCAACAATGATCCAAAGAGATAAAGAAGGTCACTACATACTAGTTAGGGGAAAACTTCAAGAGGTAAAGATAACAATCTTAAATATATTTGCCCCAAATTCCAGAGCACCCAGCTATATAAAGCAAATACTAACAGAAATGAAAACTCAAATAAGCAATAATGCAATTATAACAGGAGACTTTAACACACCATTGACACAAAGGGACTGATCAACTAGACAGAAAATCAGCAGAGACATAACAGAACTGAATCACACCTGTGAACAAATGGACTTGATAGATGTATGCAGAGTGTTCCATCCAACAACATCAGAATATACATTCTTCTCAGCAGTACATGGAACATTCTCTAAAATAGACCATATACTAGCCCACAGAACATATTTAAGTAAATGCAAAGAATTGAAATTATCCCATGCATATTATTGGATCATAGTGCCATGAAACTAGAAATTAATGATAAAAGCAACTGTAAAAACCTCACAAACACATGGAAACTGAGTAATACAGTCTTGAGCAACCAGTGGGTCACAGAGGGAATTAAAGAAGAAATTAAACAATATCTACAAGCAAATGAAAATACAAACACAACTTACTGGATTTTGTGGGATGCCATGAAAGCAGTCCTAAGAGGAAAATTTATTGCATTCAGTTCCCACATCAGGAAGACAGAATGAACACAAATAAACAACCTGATGCTACAACTCAAACATCTAGAAAAAGAAGATCAAGCCAAGCCCAAAGCAAAAAGAAGGGAGGAAATTATAAAGATGAGAGCAGAAATTAATGCAATAGAGACTAAGAAAACAGTACAAAGGATCAATGAATCAAAAAGTTGGTCCTTTGAAAGAATAAAAAAAATTGATAAGCCCCTGGCCAGCCTTGTTAAAAAAAAAGGAAAGAAAAAAACTCAAATTCATGCAATAAGAAATGAAAAAGGTGAAATTACCACAGACTTGGTGGAAATACAGATCATCAACACCTATTTCAAAAACCTCTACTCTCATAGGTTCAACAGCACAGAAGAAATAGACAGATTCCGAGATACATATGAACTACCGAAGTTGGATCTGGAAGATGTAAAAATGCTGAACAACCCAATTTCTATTACTGAAATTGAAAATGTAATTAAGTCCTTGCCAACAAAGAAGAGTCCAGGCCCAGATGGAATCACTGCAGAATTCTACAAGAAATACAAAGAAGACTTAATTCTGACATTGCTCAAACTTTTCAGTGAAATCAAAAGGGAAGCAATTCTTCCTAAGTCATTCATGGAATCAAATATTACTCTAGTACCAAAACCAGAGAAAGACCCAACTATAAAAGAGAACTATAGGCCAATCTCCCTCATGAACATAGATGTAAAAATTCTCCATAAAATATTGGCAAACAGGATGCAGCAAATCATCAAGAAGATTATACACCATGACCAAATGGGATTCATCCCAGGAATGCAGGGATGGTTCAACATATGTAAATCAATAAATGTAATTCACCATATCAATAGAGCCAAAAGTAAAAACCACATGATCATCTCTATAGATGCAGAAAAAGCTTTTGATAAAGTCCAACACTCATTCATGATAAGAACGTTACAGAGAATTGGAATAGAAGGTCTTTAACTCAATATGATGAAGGCCATCTATGACAAACCAACAGCCAGCATCATATTAAATCGTCAAAAACTGAAAGTTTTTACTTTAAAATCAGGCACAAGACAAGGATGTCCCTTATCACCACTGCTATTCAACATAGTACTGGAAATACTAGCCAGAGCAATAAGACAGGAAAGAGAAATAAAAGGAGTAAAGAAAGGAAAATAGGAAGTTAAATTATTATTATTTGAAGATCACATGATACTTTACATAGAAGACCCCCAAAACCCTATTGAAAGACTCCTAGATATAATTAATAAATTCAGCAAGATAGCTGGATACAAAGTCAATACTCAAAAATTGATAGCATTTCTCTACAGCAACAACAAAAGTACTGAGAGAGAAATAAGAGAAGTCACACCCTTCACACTAGCATCCAAAAAATGAAATAGTTAGGAATTAATGTCACGAAAGAAGTAAAAGACCTATACAGTGAAAATTATAGTACCCTGAAAAGGGAAATCAAAGAGGACCTCAGAAAATGGAAAGACATCCCCTGCTCATGGATAGGAAAAACAAACATTGTGAAAATGGTCATTCTCCCAAAATTACTATACAGATTCAATGCAATCCCAATCAAAATACTACTAACATACCTCATAGATCTAGAGAAATCACTCCTAAAATTCATCTGGAACCAGAAGAGACCTAGAATAGCAAAGGCAATTCTAAGCAACAAAGGCAAGGCAGGAGGCCTCACAATCCCTGACTTGAAATTATACTACAAAGCTACAGTAATAAAATCAACATGGTACTGGAATAAAAACAGACCTGAAGATCAGTGGAATAGACTGGAAGATACAACCACAACCACAAACTCACTCAACCACCTTATCTTTGATAAAGGGGCCAAACATGCTTGCTGGAAGAATGACAGTCTCCTTCACAAATGGTGCTAGAAAAACTGGCTGTCCATATGCAGAAGACTAAAACTAGACCCATGCCTATCACATGTACTAAGCTAAAATCTAAATGGATCAAAGATCTAAATATTAAAACAGAAACACTAAATCTGCTAGAAGACAAAGTGGGAAAAAATCTCAAAATATAGGGGTAGGAAGAGAATTCATGAACAAGAATCAAACTACATGGAAATACTTCCCAGAATCAATAACTGGGACCACATCTTATTAAAGAGTTTCTGCACGTCAAAATAGATTTCCAGCAGAGTGAAAAGAAAACCCACAAATTGGGAAAAAAATCTTAATGGAATGTCCCTCAGACAAAGGACTTCTGTCTAGAACTTATAAAGAATTAAAAAAAAATCAGACCCTCAGAATTCAAAACCCAATCCAAAAATGGGCATCTGAAATGAATACACAGTTCTCAGATGAAGAAATACAAATGGCAAATAAATACATGAAGAAATGTTCATCATCATTAGTCATGAGAGAAATGCAAATTAAAACCACACTGAGATTCCATCTCACTCCAGAAATATTGGCCAGGATAGAAAACACTACCAACAACAAGTGTTGGAGAGGCTGTGGGGAAAAAGGAACTCTTCTATACTGTTGGTGGGAGTGTAGACTGGTGCAACCACTGTGGAGGTCAGTCTGGAGATTCCTCAAAAAGCTGGATCTGGAGGTCCCATTTGACCGAACTATTCCACTTCTAGGCATATTCCCAGAAGATCTGAAAACATCATACCACCGTGATATATATGTACCCATGTTTATAGCAGCACAATTTGTAATAGCCAGATCTTGGAAACAACCTAAGTGCCCATCAACTGAGGAATGGATAAAAAAGTTGTGGTATTTCTATACAATGGAGTGCTACTCAGCAATAAAGAATGATCACGTTGTGATATTTATAAATAAATGGACGTGACTTGAGGCCATACTCATAAGCAAAATAAAGCAGACTCACATATGTAAATACCATATAGTCTCCCTAGTATGAGAGTTGATAAGAGTATATAAGATTTTATAGTAATCATGAGTCCCCATCTCATAGCTTTGAAGTCTTTCAGTATTTTATTCATCAGTTGGAATGGTTTTATTCTGTTTTGTTTGACTTTATTACGCATGATGCTATGAACAGCTGTTTTGAAGAGAAAAAACATTATGACAGCTTTTGCTGATTTAATACCATCCTTCTTAGAAGTCCTACCAAGCTTCTATTCTTCTATTTCCATTGGTTCTATCTATCACATTGTGTCTTATTGAGATTCGAATATGTGTGAAAGTATAAACAAAATTTTTTATTGAAAATGAGATATTATAGTACCCATTGATCATTCTCTGTTATTCGGTTCCGAATGCCCTGTAATTCTTTCACTCTTTGAATGGTTTTATACTTTTTTGTTATGTTTGATATTATTGTATTTGAAATTATGCTCAACTATAGCAGAGAAAGAAATATTGTGATAGCTATTGTTAATGTCTGGTTGTCTTAATATTAAGTATTGTGTTGCCTATGTTGTCCGGTTCCAAACTGCTCTGTACTGACCTCTTTTGTCTTATTCTCTTTAAAATAAAATGGAAAAAAAAAGGACTGCCATGGATAAAAGTTCCTCCACCATGGCAGCCAAGAAGCAGAGAGGGAAGGGAGGAGCCAACAATAGAAATATATCCTTTCAGGTAATGTTCCCTGTCACCCAACTTTAACTAGGCCCATGCTGTTGACAACCCAACAGCTTATCAACCATAAATCCACCATTTCATCAGTGGATGAATTCACCAATGAGTACAGCCCCCACAATCCAATCACCCTCCATAAGTTCCATGATTGAGTATGTGAAAGTTTTGGAGGACATTGCAGACCCACACCACAACAACGGACAACTCCACAAATTGGTAAAGAAAAATGTAGCATGCATATTTTGCTTATGGGAATGAAAATGTTATAGTCACTTGGGAAAAAAATTGGAAGCCTCCTATAATATTAAACATATATCTCACATGTCACTTGACTATTCCATTATTAGATAGCATTTACATAAGAGAAATGAAAATGTAATTAATCAAAAGATACACACAAAATGTTCACAGTGGGGTTCTGTTTTATTCTGTTTTTTTTGTTTTGTTTTGTTTTGGTGTGGTTTGATTTTTTAAGAGATAGCCCAGACACAGTAATAATCAGTGTTCAGACCAGGATATTTTATAAGAAATCCATACAATTGAACCACTTGAGAAGAACAAATATCAAATTACCGACATATATGAAACCATAACAACCTCAGAAACATTACACTGTGTGACATAAGCCAACCATAAACAATATTTACCATACAATATTAAAAATCTGTATTAAAAAGTAGAAAAAACCAAACCTGAATTAGAGTATAGAAGTCCAACCATAGACTACCTGCATCCAGAAGTAATGATGGAGTGGAATGGGAGAAGAACAGGAAGATACTATGGGGTACAAAATATTATTTATTTTGGCTGTAACAATGAGCATATAAATGATACACTTTCCAAAATTTATGAAACTATACACATGTATACATTATGTTAATTTTACACCATTAAAATTGGCTTTAAAAAACTTGAAGAGATGAAAATGTAGAATACCTAAAATAAAACACTGCACAATTAACTAACCTAGGAAAACTGAATATTCACAATGAAAAAAAATGCATTTATCTCATACTATATACAACATATATTCCTGTTGTATTAAAAACAAAAATGGAAAAGGTAAAAATTTAAACCTTTTATGAGACTGTCCTGGTAATTTTGAAGTATTTTACTCCTTCATGTGTCCTCTTCTTGTAAGTTTCTTCCCTGGTGACTCAGGGCTCTCCATCACAAATACTAATTCTGTAAAGGTCTCTTGAGATGTAGCCCCAGAACTCATATAGCTTCATCTCTGGTGTATTTTACTGCAAGTGATACAGCATGAATAAACAAAACCTAGGGATTATACAGGGCAAAAACACCAGTAGTCATGGGTCACCAGGGACATGTGTAACAGACAGTCACACATGTTATGGCTTGGAACAAAATTGTCCCTAAAGGCCTCATGCACTCAAGCTAGACTTGGATGGTGATTGAATCATGGGGACAATGCAGCTGACTTGCTGTTGGGAGATGATGGCTGGTCAGCAGGGGCGGGTCACTGTGGACATCAGCTGAAAGGGAATATCTTCCTCCCTGACCTATCACTGTGTTGTCTACTTCCTGATTGGAATGACCTGAGCAATTTTCCTCTTCCAGATCCTTCTGTCAGGCTGTTTCTGGGTTTCAGCCTTCTCAACAAGGATTAAAAATTCTGAAACTGTGTGCCAAATTTAACTCTCCTCATTTAAATCATAGGGGTCAGGTATTTTGTTCCAGCATCCAGACAAATATGTTTTATATTTGACAGCTATGTTTTATATTTGGATACCACCACCCCAATTCTTGTATGCTCACAGGTGGGCTTTTGAAAGGTGATTGAATCACTGGGGCACTAAGCTGACTTGCTGATAGGAAGTGGGGACTGGTCATAAAGGCAGGTGACTGTGGCTGTGACACAGCAGAGTGTATCTCCCTCTTCAGTTCTCCCCTTACTTCCCCTTTGCTGCAGCGTGGCAGCAGCTGCCTTTCGCCATGCTGTCCTGCCATGGAGCTGGCTAACAATGGACTAAAAATATGAAGCCAAATAAACCTCCCCTTCTTTAAGTTGCAGATGTGGCTTATTTGTTTTAGCAAAGGGAAAGTGACTAAGACAAGTGAAAGGGATGCCTCATGTTGTCAAAGATATTTATTCGTAGAATAAACAATTACTATTCAGATTCTATAAAGAACTCCTAAATACCAACAAAGAAAAAATCTTATAATTAATATATCATTGTATCCCTTGAGCCTGGCAAAACGAAAAAATGTCACTATTGGTTAGTGATCATGTACAGTAACAGAAATTATGGCAAGCCTGCTGGTAGAAGTACAAATTGATAGAAAAATATTTGGAGGACAAATTGGTAAGATTTTAGAAAGCTTTAAAATCACATAATTTCCAAACAGAAATATGTCAGTTATAGAGTAAAACCTAAAAAACCTCTCACATATATAATCTAACAAACAAGTGCAAAATCAATAATATAATGTTCATAAAAGAAGTAGCCAGCTTAAAATATAGAATGTGACACTGAAATTTGTAAGACAGTACCATGCTTTTTAAAAGAATATGCACAAATATGGTGAAACTATGAATAATGTAGAAGGTTAAAGAAAACAAACAGGATAGTAGTTAGCTTGAGGCATGATCTTATGCATCGACACTATGCAGCTATATAGAAAAAAGCTTCATGGGTGTTTGTAATGCTTTATTAAGTTTCATAACAAATACAAGAGCTGTTGTTATATTTTTCTAAGTGTGAAGTATTTCATTGTGTAAATAAGTAAGCAAAACACTGTTAAACTATCCAGTCAGGTAAAGAGGAAATGCATTGAACATTACAGCCTGTAGTGATTATGTGCTCTTACAGCATAGAAATATAGTTTAGCAGGATCAATAGTCTCTAAGGAATAAGTGAGGGACTATAATGGTCACTACTCATGAAGTTTTCCTAGTCTTTCTTCCTAACTTGTTAAAGGAGGCTCTTCTCTGAAGATGATAACCAAATAGCTTTCCAAAAGACATATTATTCTTCCAGGTTCCTGTAATGTATTGATTATAATAACTGCTTTCTTTTACTCATCATGAAACTGAACATGTAGCAAACTTAAACCTTCTGTATTACATCTAAGACTCATCTGCTTTACAGCAATGTGCCTTTTTTACAAAATACATCTCAGGTTGAGTGGATAGATCAGTGGTAGAGCATGAGTGAGTCCCTGGATTGTATGCTTTCCATGACAAAAAAAAAAAAGTGTGTCTCTTGACCAGAAAACACAATGTATGTGTTAGAACAGTGATTGTCTCTTCTCCAAAACTATGAAAACAAAAAATGTCCAAGCTATAACGTAAAGTTATTCCTCCCCAGCAAGGATTCCATGAATTAAATATGAATTCATTTCCTTCATTTTACTTGGGAATATTTTGAACAAAGAGTCTGCCATAATAATGAAATGGTATCGAAATACAAATGCAAACTGTAGCCAATAGAATTGCCTCTTCTTTGTATTGTGTTTTTAAAACATGCATTTTTTGTGTTAATGTAGAAAGTGTAAAAGAGATAGCTAATTAAAATAGTAAATCTTAGCTATAGCAAGGTGACGATCTAATACATAAACCCTGCCATCTATTTTCTATCTGTCTCTGTCTCTCTCTCTCTCTCTCTCTCTCTCTCACACACACACACACACTCACACACACACACACTCACACACACACACATCATATAGTTTTAACTATAAAGCAATAAATCAGATGGGTAGCACATTTTAAAAAATGCTTGCATGTATTAGAAGGAAAAAAAGAAGAAACATGAACACTCTTCTGTGATTCAACCCATGACAGGATAATTTCAGAATTTCTATTTCATTCTTCCTAAAACCACCTAGGAGATAAATGATCTAAAAACAATCTAAAAAGTTAACTCCTACTCATTCTTTAAAACAGAGCTCAGGTAAAACTTCTCTTGGAAAGCTTTCCCTGTTACCTCTTTCTTTTCAGCAGTTAGGCCAGTTGTGACACTGACCTGGTTCTTTGGACCAACACGTGCCTGCCTTTCCCTTAGAGGAGGACTACACATGGTCAGGGAGCCAGACCTCTTTCAATGTCCTTGACTTAACTTTGTGCCTCGCACTTGGCATTTACTCAAGGATTTGTTAACCCGACCTTTGTGTTGGGTTAGATATCCTAGGTCTACTTCTCCCTATCGATCTAATAAACACCTTACTCTAATCTGAAAGAAAAGTTTTTCCAGCTCTATAAGAGAAAAAATTATGCCTCTTTTCCAACAACACGTCAGCACTTTGTTTTCTGTGTCCTCTCTTCCTGCTGCTCTAGCAGAGGAACTCCCTGATGTATAACCACATTCCTCTAATAGAAATAGCACTTAAATTCCTACTTTCCAGAACATTGTGCTTAAAACATACTTTAAATCAAGTTGGTAAAAGATGCCAGTGATATAAGACTACTTAAATATATATCCTAGCAACAGAGATACTGCTTCATTCAACCTGCATTAAAATTTCACTTTGGATAATATTTGGTATAATTTTCATAATATCCTTGGATTCTTGTCACAGTATCTGGAGATATATTCAAGAACTCTCCTTCTCAAAGAACGAATAAGGGATACACTGAATTATGTATTGTACAAAAAAAGGTGACAGATGGTATTGTAGAGCATGTTGAAACACTGGTATTTATACAATAAGCATTAAATACATTTCTCTAGATAAATGAGGTTATTTGCAGGTATGACGCACCTAACCCTGAAATAATGGTTTATTTTAGGTTTGAGTGCATCACACAGCTTATTTTAGAGACTGCATCTGTCAGAATTAAACTGATGTGATGCACAAATTCAAAAGACATCTCAAAAAAATCTCTTAAGTACACCTAAAATGTGGGAATACAAAGAGAACATAAAAATAAAGCATAAATTTCTTAGTAATGGAAGAGGTATAAAATGAAAAATTGAACATTAAAGGTAATTGAGAAAAAAGATTTTGGAATCATGGATGTAAAGTACTTTTAAAATATCCCTTCAGTAAAGAACTCTACCCAAGTACAGGAAGACTAAATTACAATGGTAAATTTACAGCAATCCATAAAATCAATTGATTTTATTTAATTACTAGATATCAAAGTAAATCTTTTGATGGTGGAAATGATTAATTCTACTTACAAATGTGAAAATGACTTCTTTCTTGGCATTTTATTTTGAAAATCCATTTTAAAAAAAGCTTGGGTAGATAAATCTTTTCATTATAAATTTTATTTTCCAACTTTTCTCCCCGTTTGTAATTTTTTCTCTTCATGAAGAAACCCAATCCTTTTATCTTTAAAAATACCTTTATTCAGCACCTAGCAGTGAAAAGGATTACCAGTGAAGAGTCTAGTTTTTCTGAAATTACCAAGATTATATTTGAAAATTCATTGTTTATTCATATTGGCAGAAAAATATTATATTACAGAGACATGTCACATTCTGTAGGATTTATAAATTTTGGGGACAGTTTTCTTCAACTGAATGCTCAATATGAAATTTGATCTCATACTCTTCCTTAAGGCTTTTCTGCAGCAGTTCTTTAACTGAAGTTCAGTTGGCCCTTCATTTCCTTGAGTGTGACATCAGTGGATTCAACTAAATGCTCTAAAATATTTTTAAATATTTATTGAATATGTACAGACAATTTTCTCATCATTTTTTCTAAGCAATAGGATATAACAACTATTCACATAATATTTACATTGTACAGAGTCTTATAAATAATCTAGAGATGATTTAAAGTATGGGAGGGTATGTATAGGTTATATGCCAATAGTATGCCATTTTGCCTAAAGGATTTCAGCACTACCCATTTTGATATTTTTGTGACTCTAGTGCCAGTCTCTCCCAAGCAAAGATAACTCTGTGGAATGAGACAGTTCCATTCATCAGTCACTCTGGTATATAAAAGTTAAATACTATTTCTAAAAATAAAAGTAAAATACTGGACTGAAAATAAATGTGCGCATTTTATATTTGTGAAAATTTGGTAAGAGATTCACAAGTATCACTGTTTGTACTCATTTATATTTTAAGAAGTATGTTTCCAAGTGCATGGATGATGAATATCTTCAAGACGAAACAATTATATGAATATCAACTTGCACATTGCCAAAAGAAAAACAATAAAAAGTATTTCACATTTTTTTTCCTGGTTATCCCACTTATATATCATGCTCCCCCGAAAACCACAAATCTAAAGTAGATAAGACATGGCAAAATAATGAACATATAATAAGCTCTATCTATATTCAACTTCAAACAAAGTTTATTAATGCACTGATCAAGCTTTCTCATTTTAACATGTTTATAATCTTGCTTATGATTACCCACACAGATAACTGAAAATCATAGCTGAATGTGTGTACAATTATTTCCCACTTCTACTGGGTGCCATTTTCTCCTCTGAATAAAAATGAAGCATTAACTGCATTGAACAAAAATCTACATTGTAGAATCCTTTTCTATTTAAAAATCATTGCATGTTTTTTAAAAAGATACAAAAAGTACATTGTGTGAAAACAGTGCATGCGCTAGAGCAGATAAATTTGTGTTAGAAGCCTACTAGCAATAATTGACATGGCACCGATTACACAATTGAAGTTATCATAAAACAATTGAGAGCAGAAAGACTTATTTTGGAGGAGTTTTTCTATAGACATATGTACTGAGACAGAGCTAAGTGACAGGAAGCTTACAAACCTCAAATCCTTCCTTTTTACAACAGATTATTGTCCTCAGACAATGATTTATTTAGATTGATGATTTTAAGAAATGAATATTTTACATTTTGATTGTTTTTCAAAAATCAAAATCCTCTACTGGGGTGATTCTCAAGGTATAGTCCCTGCACCAGCAGCATGGGAACTTGTTACACATGAAGGCTCTGACCTTTTCCCAGATTTACCAAATCAGAAATACTGGGAGTGGGCTATGAAATACATATTTTAACAAGCCCTGCAAAGGTGTTGAATAAATGCTAGAGTTTGAGAACTGTGAGTCCATGTCAGTGAAAGGCTTTTGGTTTTTTTTTTTTTTTTTAACAAAAAAGCATTGAATTTTATAAAATCCTTTTGATTTTGCTGCGTATATTGATATGACTATAAGATTCTTCTCTAATCTCTTAATAAAATGAATTATGTTGATCCTGGAATTTATAAGACATATATAAAATCTCTGTTTCCTGGCCCAGAACTCCCAAAACCCTAGGAAACTACAGTTTTCATGGGCTACTAGATGACTGAAGATGAAGGGTTCTTGGGCAGCCTCAAAATGGGTCCTGGTTGTGAAGGAACCAACCATATGATTAAAAAGCTGAGACTTACAACCTTATCCCCTGCCTCTGGAGAGAGAAGAAGGGCTGATGTTTGAGTAGATGGCCAATGACCCATGGTATAGCCAGGCATGCTGGTGTAATGAAACCTCCCTGAGGTCCCCAAGAAGAGTGTTTGGAGGGCTTGCAGAAGGCTAAACATGTGGAGCCGGCACTGGAGAGTGCCGTGTCTAGGGAAGGCTTGGAAGTTTAACATCCCTCCCCAAGGCCTTTGTCCTGGACGCAACTTTCATCTGGCTGCTTGTCTATATACTTTTATTCATAAACCAGTAATCGTTTGTTAATAAGCCAATACCCTTAAGTTCCATGAGCTTCTATAGCAAATTAATTAAACCTAAAGAGGGATAGAGGAACCTCAGTTTACACCTGGCTAGCCAGAGGCACAGCTCACAAACCTGGGACTTGCTATTGGCGTGTAACACGGAAACAGTGCTATGGGATCAAGCCCTTAACTTGTGTGATCTGACACTAACAAGTCAGTAAGCATCAGAATCTAATTGAATTACAGGACACCCAGTTGGTTGGAGAACCCCTTGTGGTGTGTGGAAACCCCTTCACAGACCTGGTAACAGAAAGATTCTGTGCTATGCTGACTGAGTGTGTAAAAATAGGAAAAACATTGTTTTTTACTATTATTCCTCCAAAACACCTTATTGTTCTCTGGTACAAAGTATCCTCTCACAGTATACTGCTATGGTTTGAATGTCCTTCAAAACTCCACATGTTGGAAACATAATCTCCACATGCATATGTCAGTGGAATTCGGAAATGAGGTGTGTGGGAGGTGATTAGCATTATGAAACATCTGTGATAATTATTGGCTTTGTATGAAGAGGATGGGATCTGAGGCAGCACACTTGTTCTATGTGATGTCCTTTGTTATGTTATAATGCAGGAAGATGCCAGTGTCACACTTTTGGACATCACAGCTTCCAAAACTTACCATTGAGACAAATAAATCTCTATTCTTTATAAATTACCTAGTTAGTGCTTTTTGTTATTGCAACAGAAAACAGACTAAGACAGAAAAATCAATACAGAAAGGCAGTTGCTACACAATTACTGTGCCAAAAACGTGGAAGTGGCTTTGGATCTTAGAAGAGCATGGAACAGTTTCCAAGTGAAGGCCTGAAAGCCTGTATTATCTGGAAGGAGCCGTAAGGGTAATTCTTGTGAGGACTCAGAAAGGGAGTGTGGAACTTAGAAATTTCTTAACAGGTTGTGATCACAATGCTAGAAAAATATGTGGAAAATAAAGGCTACTTTGATGAGTTCTAAGGATAAAAATAGGATGCTGAAATAAAGGCCATTTTTCCTATAAAGAAACAAATAAATTGGTTGCTCTCTGTCCGTACCCTAGGGCTTTGTGGAAGACTGAACTTAAATGTGATGCACAAGGATATGGAGAGGAATAATTATGTTAAGCAGCAAAGCACTCAAGAAACTGTGAGGTTACTTTTAGTTGCATTACAGTAAGATAAAAGGAATTATTTAAAGACAGAATTTTAATTAAAGGGGAAGCAGAGGGAAGTAAAAATTTGGAAAATTCATAGCCCTGTCAAATAAAGAGTACAAAAGAATGCAAGAATATATCCAAGCAAGCATTTCCTCAAAAGATTAAGTCAGATAAAAGGGCACCAGGTGCTATTCATCCAGAATATAGGAAAAAGTCTTTGCGAGCCAGCAGAGGTGTTTGAGGCTGCAGTTTCAATGACAGATCCAAAACTCCGCAACTCCGCAGAGTGAACTGAGGAGACAGGCAAAGGGCAACTTGCACAGGCTTACTGTGCAGAACTGCACCAGACCACCGCTCTTCACATCCCAGCACGATGCTCTATGACTGCTCCAAGTGTAGTTCAAGCCATCAGATGTGCTGCTGGACCCGCTGTTCCACAAGGGCCAAGGAGTAGAGCTTGTTGGCAAGGACATGGTGTTCATTCTGCAGGCACCCAGAATATAAGAGCTGTGGATGTGGGCTTTTCTCCTCATCCTACTTTGAAAGTGGATTGTTTGTCTTGTTTTCACAGACTTACAGATGCAACTTTGGGCTTCTCAAGTTGGTGCTGGGACAGGTTAAGACTTGCAGGAGCTATTGTGGAAAGAATATGAATCCTGGGAGGCAGAAGTGGAACACCATGATGTGAGTGTATCTCTGTCTTCCAGAAGTCATGTGTTGGGAAATTTGTCATCCATGTAACAGTAATAAGAAGTGTAATTAAGAGAGATTAATGCCCGTGTCATGGAATTGAGGTAGATATCACAAGTGCAGTTGTTACAAAGCAAATCCACACCTTATACTTTTTCCTCTTCCATGCATCTCCGCTTTCCGCTCTGCTTTTCCGTGTTATGATGCATCGCCTGGCCCTCACCAGAACCCAGAAAGATGTTGTACCATGCTTTTGAACTTCCTGTTCTCCAGAATCCTGAGCCAAGTAAACTTCTTTCATTAATGAATTACCAAGGCTCAGGTAATCTGTTATAGCAATTAAAAACAGAGGAAGTCAAATCCTGTTCTGTCTTGTACGGTATTCCTAAAATTTATTAAGCCTTTTTTTACATATAAATTTAAGAATTATAAATTATGTTATTTTTATCATTACCACTTGTAATTCAAAAGACACCTTGTACCTTAATTACAATAATAAACCAGAATGTATTATGTTTTCAATCATGCCCTAATTATTACATTTTAGGTGTTTCTGTTTATACTAAATAGTGTAGCAACAGAGGTCTATAGACAGGAAAATAAAATAAGGCCCTCCTTAAGCCTTCTAGCTAACCTTTACTAGAAGGAATGAAAAACAATCTTTACTAGAGATACTCATGTTTCAGAGGATGCTTTTACTTAACTAAATGATAGTAACTGGAATTCGTGTACAGCAGAACCATACAAAGTGAAGACTACTGTTACGATTGCTCTGCTTCCACATATATGCACAGTACAGAGGTAAAAAATACACAAAAGTGCACAGTAGAGAGAATGCTGTATCCATCTCTCAGCTATTTACAGCTCAGATTCTCTCTCACTGCACTTTCTAGAGTCTTCACACAGACAGATGTGAATATTACTTATAATACATGCAAATAGAATAATCTATACATAACAGCATTCACATTGTATTTCCACTGTAGTATAACTTTTACTACTATTATTAAAGTATATTTACATTGTCAGGTAATATAGCTCCCGACTTGTTTCACCCCTGCCCATGCTATTGTCCATGGTGTCACATTGTTCCAAACCTATCTTTTTATTACTAACCTTTGAGATCAGCATGCATAAGGATTTGTCTGATTTTTGTCTTTTTATATAGTGTATTGAATATATAGCTTATATATTCCTGTGATGTCACATTAAAGTTTATTTAAACAAATCATTAGTGAATAGTATTCATGTCACTTTCTTAATTAAATTTAGCTATAATAAATATATATTATATCATACCTTACATGTGCAAGCATATCTTCAGTATGAAATCAGAAAAAAGGAACTAATAGGTCAATTAGCACATTTTAACCCAATACATATTGTCTAATACCAGCAATATATGCAATATTCCCACTCTGTACCATGCCTGCCATACTTTACTATCAAACATTTTTATAGTTTTCCAATATAATAGGCAAATATAATTTGCAAAAGTTTTAGATTTTTGTTTATCAAGGCTGAAATTAAGCACATTTTTATGAATTTAGGAAAATATGTATACTTTTTCTTACAAATTTTGCATAACTTTTACCTATTTTAAGGGTAGCTTGCTGGTTTACAAGAGCTTTTTATATATTAGGAAATACTTACTTTTTCTATGATTGAAATTGAAAATATTTCCCACCTATTTTTTATTTGCTATTTACATTTTTTAGCTTATTTTTGTTACACTGAATTTATACTGTGAAATTATGAGAATATTTTTCTTTATTGTTTTGGACATGGATCAAAATTAATGAGAACTTTTCCACTCCAATCAACATGCTTTAACAATTCCCGTCTGCCTTATTCTTATACTTCTAAAATTATTTTAGGACTTATAAAGTAGTCATTTGCAGAAATTTTATGTTTTTGTAAAAGCGAAGTTTAAACTCAAAGTATTTTTCTTCCATAATCAAATAACTGAATGCCACTTATTTATGAATTTTTTTCTTCATTAAAATGATTTTACTGTGTCCAAAACTTCTAGAAATGTTTAGATTGCTACTATATTCTCTATTCTGTTCATTTTCTACATCCATCCAAGCACAAGTACCTTATTATTTGTCAGGCAATTGAAATATTTATTTATTCTAATCCTAATTCTAATGTTTCCTACCCTTTTATTACTTTTTTGTGTTGGAATTATCATGCTTGTCTTTGCTGAATCATTATGACTTTTACAATCAACTCATTCAATGTATAAAAAACTTGCTACTATTTTTAGTGATATTTTATTATGTTTGTAAACTAATTTAACAGAAAGTAATAGTAACATATAACATTTCTACCTAAGAACTCAATGTAAGTCCCTTTTTGGTATCCCTCAGAATTTTATTAGTGTAAATATATATATATATATATATATATATATATATATATATATATATATATAAAATAGTACATGTATAAAATTATTTTTGATTAATTTAAACCTAGACACATCATCATTGCATTGCTCTTACGAGATATTTCAATTAGATTTTCCAATTACTTTTGGTGTCATAATTGAATTTTACTGATTTCAGAATATTAAATACTTATATAGCCATCTACTTGTCTTTCACTTGCAAAAGCTTTCCAATTTTTGTAGGTGTCCTAGGTAAACACTCACATGATTTTCTAACAATGATTCATTTTTTATATTCTACTGTTGTACCTACTCCTTCATTCTTTTGTCTACTTGCTTTGGTTACTATTTCCATTGCAACACTAATCAGTAATGATGAGAAATACATATATCGTGTTCCTACACACAGTGCTAAAACATGGTGCTGATTTTATCACAACTCTGAAAGTTCCATCTATTTTAAAGCTAATTAATTTTGGAAATAGTCATTTATTACTGTTTTATTATAATGTAGAGTTTTTTCTATTAATATTTGATTATACTGTAGAGATATGCAACAATTCTTATTTTAAATATCAAATGTTACCAAATACCATATTAGAAACTAAGGAGAGGTTCATAATATTTTTCTTTTAATGTATTAATTGTTTTTTTCTGATACCAAGGATTGAACTCATGACCTTGTGCTTGCCAGCCAGGCACTCATGCCACTGAGCTAAATCCCTGGCCCCTAATGTATTAATGCTAAAGATCTGATAGAATATTCTTTTGATGCCATGTAGTTCTGGAGTCTATAGGCTGCTGGGAATGGGAAAAAGGTGAGTATGTGTGGTTGACTGGAATTTCTTTGTATTTACCATATAAACTATTCTTTTTGTATTTGGTAACTTTATTTGGGTTAATCTTGTGATTTGGGAGGTGTGAATCATCCAAATACATACAAAAGAAAGTGCTTGTAAGGCGCAGATTTTTTGATTTATCTTATTTTTTTAGCTTATATATGGACAGCAACATGTGAAATAAAGCTTCCACTACTAATTTCTATTTCTCTTTGTATTTTACAAGTTTTTAAAAATTGTTGTTCTTTCTTGGTTAAAATGTTTTAAAATTATTTTTCCCTGAAATTTTACTTGAAATACAGAATTAATCTAACTACTGTATCTGGAATCCATAATACTTACACCAATTCACAAGACAAAGAGAATATAACTGTGCAGTATCTGATGCTCTTTTTTAAGGTGTTGTGATGAATGCGTTGGATAATTCACAAGGGAGAGTGATTCCAAAGGCCAAGAAATTTTTTTAAAAACCTCATCTTTCTAGTTTTAATTTTCAGACATTCAGGTAGCTAGTTTTGTGTGTTACTCAACTTTCAAAGCCAACCTAGCTCTCTTCACTGACCTCCTCTCACACCTGTAGACTAAAACTCAGTCAACAACAGTGCTGGACAATGTAAAAGAAAAGCTGACCAGTACACAGATGGAAAGCATAGAGAGCTAATTATGAGTTCATCCTAACCCATCCTTAGACAAGAAGCTAAGAAATGTCTCTTGGTAATAACCTTATTCAACGTTGATCACAGCTTGATTAATTTCCTAGACTGCTATTTCTATTTATAATCAGCTTGGCCCAGAAACCGTGTCAGTTGGCTTCCTTCTTAGGCTTCTTATGATGCATCATTGATGTTCTATGCAGTAATTTGTCTGTAATGAGATTGTATTTGATGCTGAGTCCTCCTTGAGCATTTTTGCAATAGGAGTCATCATTTTGGTCAGCTTTCTTCCACTCCCTATGATTGCCACATTATATGTGATCTTCCTTATTGTATAGACTGATCGGCTGTTACTCTTTTTTACAATTCCACTGTTTCCCCATAAATTCATTAAAAGTAGGAAAGTGTGTGACAAAAACATTATGTCTTTCCTAAAGACCAACTGTACTGAATTATTGTTGCATTTAATTGTCACTGTACGAATCTCTTGTCTGTCTCCTTATTTATGCTAGCAATTTTCCATCAACCTACTTGCAGGCAGGAATTTACAGTATTTCTTGTGAAGATTTCTTTGCATAAATATTTTCTTTCCTAATTCTGAGCCAGATTTTCTCCTTTCTTTTTTAAACCCTATTTCTCAAACTGAAAATTCCCTTCTACCTTGGCACATTAAAAATATTTCAACAGATGTTGCATGAACCGCGGTATGTTTTGTTTCTACACAAGAAAATTGGCTGAGAAAGCGAGTCTCTGTTGATCTGCATTAATGCAGGCACCATCAATACCTTCTCCTGAGGAGTACACCTTCCTGTCAGCACTGTAAGCTAGCTGCTGTGAAGATATAAATTATTCCATTCCATGTTTCTTTTATACACCTCCTCTATATGGTCAAACTATACAACAGCTGTTCTGATCCTTTCAATGTAAATATCTAAAAATGTTGTCACTGGATTTCTTTAATGTTGTATTAGTTTTATTATTTTTTTCATTTTTTATCTATATTAAGACACATTTTGCCTAACTTCCTTTGCTGGGCATTTGATTTTTCTAATGAGAAAACACAATCCCTGTAAAAAAAAACCCTGCTTCAAAATTTCCTTACATCAAAATTTTAGAAAAATTGATGATAATATTTATAATTCTTTCTGTACTTAGCATTTATATGATGATGGTAAAGGTTTTTCAATTTAAGACTATGTGTAGGGAACAGCTAAATAATGGAATAAACATCATAAATTCAATTTTGCAGATGTTCCATCAGCTTAAGTCACTAAGCATCCACATGATTACATGAATTATTTTACATCATTCAAAACATTTACTCACTTTCTGCTCCCTATCTGACATTCAGTTACCACTTCAGAAACACAAAACTTCTTCTCCCAGTGTCCAGTTCTTAGGAGGTGACACACAAATAAATATATGATGAAGAATTAGAGAATTATACTTTTTTTACATTTTCCATAAAAAATTTACACTATAAGAAAGCAAAAACTGTAACTTAGTTGCCCTCAAATGTGTCATTTACTAGTTTTGGGATGACTGTACCTTTCACTGTATAAACAAAGAATAGAATATAAAACACCACTCTTCTTTGTTACGTTAGTACTTTCTACATGATCAGTGCTGGACAAACACTGAGTGGATGGTAAGCTGATTGAATCAAGATCATTATGATCTAAATATCATTATGTACTACTGATAAGAAATTATATGAAGGTTTCTTTAAATGCCATTCACAAAATCCATTTTAAATATATAAATTAAAGTTTTTCTTTCATCTCTGTTTTGTGCAATTCGATTAAGTCCATTAAAATAGATTCCCTAATGTAAATATTTCATCCTTAAACATATGCTTCATAATCAAAATGGTAGTCTCATCTTAGGGCCAACTCAGAGATTTCAACATAACAAAAATTAGTCTTAAGCTGTTCTTGAGAGTTAAACAGAAATTATCAAACATAGGGGAAGCTCTTAAACAACTATAATTTTTTCCTTTGTGTAAATGCATACAATTTCAGCCATTAGCGTGATTAGCTATCCCAGCAAACACTAAGAATGTTGGGAGAATAAAGAGGTACAATCTTTAAGCTTTCCAAATATGAGATGTAATCTGTCTCATTAGAAGCTATTTTCTCATTATCTGCCTTAAATCATTTGAGAATTTATGGTGCCAGTGATGATTATAAAACTTATAGTAAGACCTTTATAACAAAATGTAAATGAATCTTGAAGAGTAGTCAAGATGCTAGCTGTATCCTGGCTCAAGTTAGGGTTAGATGGGGCTCATTAGACTGCAAGACAAAACTGCTGTGTTTCAGATGGTTTCAGAAAGGAACCCTAAACACAATAGGCAGTCTTGATTCTAATGGAAATAAATCATGGTATCTTATTGCCACAGTGTCAGGCTGGATGGAGCTCTTGGACAAGAAGATACACATTTTTCATTCAAAGAAATTTTAAATTAAAATGTAATAAAATATAGAACAGAACCTGAACTATATCCAGGCTGTGGGTGGCTGTATGACTGCCTTCCAGAATAATGTTACGCAGATTCCAGCAGGAGTCAAGTAGTGGACTTCTAGCTGACTTCCAAGAGCTTGTGGTAGTTTGCTACACTACCTTTTTATTACAGCTGTATCAGTATGGCAAATACATTTAAATTTGAATTTTATCACTTAGTTTTTCAGTCAATGAGTGAGGTACATAACCCAATCAGAAGAGTTAGGTAATTTCATATGTAGAAAATTCGTTCTTGATTTAAGATGTATTTTCAACACTGAAAATAGCTTTCAATTAAGAAGTTTCTACAAATAGCTATTAACATTATTGAAAAGAAAACTCAAAAAACATGTGGTATCAATAGTCATATCTTCAGATATTAGTTCACTCATAAATTCAGGGTATATTTATCTTAAAAATAGGCAAAAGTCACCAGTTCTCACCAATTTTATATTCTAATTAGGGTAAATAATCAACAAAAAATTTAAAATTAAGCAAATAAATAATATAGAACAATATAATTTTAAAACATAGCTGTGTTGTCAAAAAATAAAAGCAGAGAAGTTTAAAGGGAGTTATGGATTTAAGGTAGATGGTTATAGTTCTAAATGGGAGATCAAAATAAGTCTTTTTGAATGGGTAATATTTAAATATTTCCATAGGAAAGAGTAAGCCTTGCAAATATCTTGATGAGGAAGGTCTAGGCAAAGGAAGAAGTCAATGTAGAAGACAGAGCCCAACTTGGAACATTCCAGAACCAAAAGGAAGTCATGTTGCTGGAACAAAGTGGGCAATATGGAGCACTTAGATTGTAACACAATGAATTTAGAGATGTTGCAGGAAAATAAGCTCTGTGGTGACTTAAGAAGACATTTGCTTTTCTCTAAAAGGAGGCCATTGTAAGAAGAACAATGGCTGCATTTAATTTTCCTTATAAAGGATTGGGGTACTTCCTCTGTGTAGAACCAGCTTATCATTCTATTTAGTAGTACACACCAGCCATAATTACATCCATACTCATAGACCACACTCTCATTCTACTTGCTATCATCCCTTTGTTAACTGCATTTGAACATTGTCCAGGACAAGAAAGATGCACAAGAAAAACTCTAAAAGCATAGGTAAGTAATAGGTATGCATTTGCATAAAAGGGACTATTTCCAAAGATGTAGGTGAGGTTAAATTAAACAACAGTTAGACCTGGAAATTACCTAAAGTTACTGCCCTAGGTCCAAAGACTCATGGTGAATGGTAATTATTGGAACCTAGAAGTAATTGTGAATGTGCAGGAATCTGAACTCCATCCAGAGGCGCACGTAGGGAAAGGCCAGACCCAGGCCCCTCCTGTGATGCCCAGCATCCCGGAAGACCACCTCATGGGACCCAGGAACTCTATCCAGTGGTGTGCAGGGCTGGGCCAGACTCTGGCCCCTTCCACAACCCCCACCGTCCTGACAGACCACCTCGCAGGACCCAAGAACTCCAGGCAGTGACACACATGGGGTCGGACCTGGACCCTCCAACAACCCCTGGAGTCCCATCAGACTACCTCATCAGACCCAGGAACTCCATCCAGTGGCATGTGCGTGGCCAGGCTAGACCTGGGCCCCTCCTGGGACCCCCAGCATCCCTGTAGACCACTTCATGCGACCCAGGAACTCCAGCAGCTTGTGCAGAGCTGGGCCAGATCTGGGCTCCTCCTGCAACTCCCACCATCCCTGCAGACCACCTCATGGACCAGGAACTCCAACCAGCTGCACACATGGGGCCAGACTAGACCCAGGCCCCTCCCATGACTCCTGCCATCCCAACAGACCACCTCATGGGACCCAGGAACTTTAGCCAGCAGTGCACATGGGGCTGGGCCAGACCCAGGCCCCTCCTGTGACCTGTGCTGTCCTGGCAGACCACCCTGCAGGACAAAGGAACTTCAGCCAGTGGTGCACGACCCCACATTCCCACTGCTGTGGTTGAAAAACCCCCAGCTCCTGTACCTACTATTGCTATTGATGTTCAGCTCCCACACCTCCACCCAGAACCATGGACTGCAGTGGATTAACCATGCTGTATCGAGGGGAGATTCAGTAACCCCTAATCCAAACAGAAGAACTCAGCAGTCTTCCATCAGTGAGGTGAGTTTGCCCCTAAAATAAGAATAGAATTTGCCACCTTCAGTAGATAAACAGGAACAATAGCAAAGCACCCTCCAGAAGTAGGCTATTGGCAAGCTTTGTAAGAGGATGGATGAGTTATTCCTCCACACAGAAAACATCAGGTAGGTTGAGGAGGGTGCCAATAAGATCTCCCCAACCTGGTGAAAATTAAAAGGGCCTATGAAACACCCAGAGACACAGTAAAGTCCCACTCAAGAGAAATCTGGTGCCTCTGAACAACTTAAAGACATAATAAGAGCAGGAACTAAGGGTTGATTTCCATTAATACTCCTAGGCTTGTCAGCCTAGGGAAAATATAGGACTCACCCAATAGGACCTGCAGGGGGAATTCAGGTGAATGGGCTACCTCTTAACTGTGGGACTCAGCAATTGGACAAACATCAACCTTACAGTAGGACCCTAAGATATACACTTACCAACAATTGACACTAGTGGGATTGAAGGATCAAAGATTAACTTGAAAGGGGAAAATGGCAAAATGAAATTTTTTTAATGCAACCTCAAATGTCTAGTCCATCAGGAGCAAGCACAAGAGACACTGAAATAGAGGGCTTCAAAAGTAACATATCAGAAATCTCTGAAAAGATAGCAAGTGAAATAAAAGAACAACTCCATGGGGCTATAGAGGAAATCAAATTAGAAGTAATCTCTCATGTAAAAACAGAAATAACAACCTTAGTAAAGGAATTGCTCAGCACAGCTAGAGAAGAAATAGATTAAAAAGTACAGGAACATGGGAAACTGATTGAAGCCTTGAATGAACAATATAGAAAACAAGCAGAATTCATGAAACAAACTCAAAGAGACATGCAAGAAACAAAAAATTCTATTGAAAGCTGGCAAAACCATTTAAATGAAGCTGAGGATAGAATTTTAGACCTTGAGGACAGGATCACAATTAGTGATCATGAAAGGATAGAACTTTTAAAAATAAAAAGCAGCATGAAATGACAATCCAGCAGCTTCTAGATAATGCCAAAAGAAACACTGTAAGATTAATAGGCATCAGTTAAGAGGTAGGAGTCAATGCAAATGACATAACTAAAATATTCACAGAATTAATCACAGAAAATTTCCCAAACATGGGGAAAAAGTCTGATATGCAGATAAGGGAGGCATGCAGAATGCCAAACAGTCACAACCAATGTAAATCTACACCCAAACATATAATAATTAGGATACCAGACATGCAGCATAAAAACAGAATACTAAAAGATGTTGGAGAAAAGACATAATTCACATATCAAGGAAAGTCCATTAGAATCACGGCAGACTTTTCAGCACAAACCTTCAAGTTAAGATGAGCTTGGAGTGAGGTATTTCAAGCCCTGAAAGAAAACAACTTTCAGCCCAGATTGGTGTACCCAGCAAAACTTTCATTCAAATTTAATGGAGAAACAAGATACTTCCATGACAAAGAACAACTGAAGAAATTCATGTACACCAAAACAACCCTAGCAAGAGAATTGAAAGACATACTAGATAGACATAAAAATGACCATGACCTCCAGAACAACAGCAGGAAGAAACTCCCAGGCAAGACAAGCAACTAAACAAGGGGGCAAAGCAGAGCACAAACGACAGGAATAAAACATGGCAAAGTCAAGCCAGTACATATCCATAAATGTAAATGGCCTCAATTCAGCTATAAAAAAAAAAGGTTGACAGAATGGATCAAGAAACAGGATCCCACAATATGCTATATACAACAAACACATCTGACTCAAAAGGAAACTCAAAGATTAAAAGTCAAAGGGTGGAAAACAATATTCTGTACAACAGGAACCCAGAAAAAAAGCAAGGGTAACAATTATATTTGCAGACCATGTGAACTTCAAACATAAAATGATTAAAAGAGACAAAGATGGTCACTACATACTCATAAGTGGAAACATTCAAGAGGAAGAACTAACAATTATAAATATATATGCACCAAATACAGAGGACCCAACTATATAAGACAGATACTAGTGGACATGAAAAACCAAATACACACAAACACAATTATACCAGGGGAACTTAATGCCCCATTGTCATAAAGTGATAGATCAACTAGACAAAAAGTCAGCAAATCATACCTGTGAGCAATTGGACTTAGTAGATGTTTACAGAATGTTCTACTGACCACATTAGAATACACATTCTTCTCAGTTGTGCATGGGACAGTCTCTAAAATAGACCATATATTAGCCCATAAAACATTCTTAAATAAATGAAAAAATATTGAAATTATACCACACATAATATCTGACCATAGCACACTGAAATTGGAAATTAATGGCAAAAGAAATTGCAAAACTAACATAAATACATGAAAATTAAATAACAACCTTTTGAACAACCAGTGGGATGCAGGTGAAATTAAAGAAGAAATAAAGCAATATCTACAATTCCATGAAAATGTAGAAAACACAAACCATAATTTGTGGGATGCAATGAAAAGTGGTCTTAAGAGGGAAATATACAGCAATAAATTGTCATATCAAGAAAACAGAATGAGCACAAATAAACAACTTAATGCTTCATCTCAAGCTTCTAGAAAAAGAAGAGCAAGTTAAACCCAAAGCTCATAGAGGAGAGGAAATTGTAAAGATCAGAGCAGAAATTATTGCAATTGAAACTAAAAAAAAAATACAAAGAATTAATGAATCAAAAAGCTGGTTTTTTGAGAGCATAAACAAATTGACAAATCTCTAGCTAACCTTACAAAGAAAAAGAAAGAAAAAACCCAAATTCATGCAAAAAGGACTGAAAAGGGGGAAATTACTACAGATCCCATGGAAATTCAAAAGATCATGACCATCTACTTTGAAAATCTCTACTCACATAGAATGGAAAACACAGAGGAAATGGACAGATTTATAGAAACATATGAACTACCAAAGTTCAACCAAGAAGATATAGCAATTTTGAATAACCCAATATCAGCTATTGAAACTGAAAATGTAATGAAAAACTTATTGACAAAGAAAAGCCCAAGTCCTGATGGATTCACAGCTGAATTCTACAAGAAATTTAGAGAAGATTTGATGCCAATACTCCTTAAACTCTTGAATGAAATTGAAAAGAAAGCAATTCTCCCTAAGTCATTCCTGGAAGCAAGTATTACTCTCATACCAAAACCAGTGAAAGATCCAACCAAAAAGCAGAACTACAGGCCAATCTCGCCAATGAAGATTGATGCAAAAATTGCAATAAAATACTGGCAAAC
Source organism: Dolichotis patagonum (assembly GCA_004027295.1). Taxonomy (NCBI): domain Eukaryota; kingdom Metazoa; phylum Chordata; class Mammalia; order Rodentia; family Caviidae; genus Dolichotis; species Dolichotis patagonum. The sequence continues at coordinate 109,016 of PVJX010002189.1, read as the reverse complement.
AGAATGCAGCAAATCATGAAGAAGATTATACATCACAACCAAGTGGGATTCATTCCAGGAATGCAGGGATGCTTTAACATACACAAATCAATAAATGTAACACACCACATCAACAAAGCCCAAAACAAAAACCACATGGTCATCTCAATAGATGCAGAAAAAGCTTTTGATAAAAGTCCAACACATGTTCATGATAAAAAAAAAAAAACCTTTAGAAACTCGGAATGCATGGTGTCTACCTCAGTCTCATAAAGGCCATCTACAAAATACCAACAGCCAACATTATACTAAATGGACAAAAATTCAAAGCTTTCAATCTAAAATCAGGAACAAGACTAGGATATCCACTATCACCTCTTATTCAATACAGTTCTGGAAATATTAGCCATGAAAATCAGACAAGAGAAAGAAATAAAAGGAATAAAGATAGGAAAGGAAGAAGTTAAATTGTCACTAATTGCAGATGACATGATACTATATATAGAAGACCCCAAAAAAAAATCCATTAAAAGACTACTGGAGGTAATAAACAAATTCAGTAGTGGGGCTGGATACAAAGTCAATGCTCAAAAATCAATGGAATTCTTGTACAGAAACAAGAAACTCACTGAAAGAGAAAGAATAGAAATATCACCCTTCACAATAACATCTAAAAAAAATGAAATATTTAGGAATCAACCTAACTAAGAATGCAAAAGACCTATGTGCTGAAAATTATGCTATGCTAAAAAAAAAAGGAGATTGAAAAAGATACTAGAAAATGGAGGGATATTCCTTGCTCTTGCCTAGGAAGAAACAACATTGTGAAAATGCCCATACTCCCAAAACTATTATGCAATTTAATGCAATCCCAATCAGAATAACATTGACATACTTCCCAGATTTAGAGAAAACACTCCTAAAATTCATTTGGAAACAGAAGAAACCTATAATAGCAAAAGCAATTCTGGGCAACAAAGGCAAGGCAGGAGACATCTCAGTTCCTGACTTGAAACTATATTACAAAGCTACAGTGATAAAATTAGCGTGATACTGGCAAAGAAATAGACCTGAAGATCAATGGAACACATTAGAAGATGCAAGTATAAATACAAAGACACTCAGCCACCTGATATTTGACAAAGGGGCTAAACATGTTCACTGGGAGAAGGGTAGCCTCTTTAATAAATGGTGTTGGAAACATTGGCTCTCCACATGCAGAAGACTGAAACTAGATCCATGCCTATCACCATTCACAAAACTAAAGTCTAAATGGATCAAAGACCTAAACATTAAAACAGAAACACTAAATCTACTGGAAGACAAGATAGGTAGAATTCTTGAAGACATAGGGATAGGCAGAGAATTCATGAACAAAACGCAAACCTCATGGGAAGCACTTCAAAGAATCATCACCTGGGATCTCATATTACTAAAAAGTTTTTGCACTTCAAAAGAAATCATCAAAAGAATGAAAAGACAACCCACAGAATGGGAAAGAATTATAGCCAGCAACCCCAAGACAAAGGACTTATATCAAGAACATATAAAGAATTGAAAAACATCAAGCCCCCCAAATGCAATGACCCTCTCCAAAAATGGGCATCTGAGATGAACACACAGTTCTCAGATGAAGATATAAAAATGGCAAATAAATACATGAAGAAATGCTCACCATTACGGTTCATTCAAGAAATGCAAATTAAAACAGCATCAAGATTTCATCTCACTCTGGTAAGAATAGCTGCCATCAAGAAATCAACTGGTAACAAAAGGTTGACAAGGCTGTGGGGAAAAAAGGAACACTGCTCCACTGTTGGTGGGAGTGTAGACTGGTGCAGGCACTATGGAAATCAGTATGGAGATTTCTCAGAAAATTAGAATTGCAAGTTACATTCAATCCAGCTATTCCCCTCATGGGTATTTTCCCAGAAAAACTGAAAATGTCATGCCAGAATGACATATGTGCACCTATGTTCATAGCAGCACAATTTGTAATAGCTAAATCTTGGAAACAACCAAAATCCCTTTCAAGATGAAAAAGATGTGATATTTTTGTACAATGGAATATTAGTCAACTATAAAAAGGATGATCTTGAGGCCTTTATAGGTAAATGGAGGCAACTTGAGACTATCTTCATAAGTGAAATAAATAAGAATCATATTTATAAGTACCACATTGTGTCTCTAGTGTAAACAGTAATAAGAACTGTAGGCATAATAAAGCCCAAAATGTGTAATTGCTATTGTCAAAAAGAGAGGAAAAGAAAGTGCTCTACAGGATATTAACTGCATGTATGTTTAAGTGTGTGAGATAGATAACCATATTACTAAGGTTTTTTTCAGATCGTTGAGCAGAACTGTTTGCACTCTTACTGTTTAAATGTCCACTTTTTGTTTTAATTTTGTAACTTGAACAACTATTTCTAAGATGGCAGTTTGTAATTTATCAACTAGTGATATCTTAGTGTTTATTTTTTTTTGAAATTCTGTATTATTTCTACTCTCTTTTCTGTTTTCCTTTGTTTTCTCTTTAAATAAAATTTTTTAAAATGAAAAAAATAAAGATTATATCTACAAGAGTCGCATCTCTAAGAGAGAAGTGGGATGATCAACAGCAACCTGAAGCAAAACACTTGCTTTCAAAAGTAAAAATCTGTACCAGTGTGAATGGTATGATAAAATTTAAGCATCATCAAATTTGACACTTTTTATACACAATTGCATCTGTGAAAAATAATATGTAAACTGTGTAGGTGAAATGCAAGGATTAGACAGGACATGCACATTCATCCATTCAAATATTTACCAGCTACCTCAGTGCACTGTGTGCATATGAGCTATATTCATTCACACCTGGTGCTACAACTTTCTGATGTCAGATACTTGTATTTCTATCACTTCATAATATGCTAACTCATAACCAGCAATTTTTCCAATGCCTGCAATTATACTTTATGTCATTTACAAGGAAAGTACATTTGTTGTAATATTTAAGTGAATTTATTTTCTTTTTTCTCCACATTTTCACATTAATGGCTTTCATTTTGGAAACTGTCAGATGCACATAGCATACTTCTTAAGCATTTACTACACATAGAGTTGTGCTACAGCTTCTATTATGGTCCCATCAGTGTGTGTGTGTGGGTGTGTGTGTGTGTGAAACAACTTTTTGAATACTGTGCTCCTACTAGCATTTTCTCATAGCCTCTGGCATTAATTGCATGATTTTGTACAGTGTGGTGATTTTCCTGGACACATGTCCTGTTATAGGAAAAGTGAGTATATAAACCCAGATTTCAATCACATCCTTCCTTCCACTTTGTTGATTCTCTTTCTATAATGACCAAAAACTATCAGAAAAGCAGCAAAGAATCCCAGTCCTGTGGTCTGTTAAGTTCAGCTGCCTGGGCACACTTCCAGGAAAAATAAGTGAAGAGTGATTTTGAAAAGGCAAATTGAAAGAATGAAGCACAAAAAGTTTTTAAAAAACTGTTCTTGTTTGATTTCTAGTGACTTGCTACTCAAAATGTGGTCCAGATATTGGCAACTTCAGCATCTTCTGGGAGAGTTAGAAATGCAGAAAGTTGGGCCTCTCTGCAGAACAACTGCATCAGTCTGCATTTCAACAAAATCCCCTAGGTAATTCATATGCACATTAAAGTTTCAGAAGCACTGTTCTCAAGTCTTATGATATTGGCTTACCTCCTAGTTGCTACCTCCTTGGCAACTGCCTTGCTCTATCCTTTCCTAGTGTCTTTTAGTCTTTCAACTCTATAAAAGTTTCAGACTTGAGCTACACCACAACTACATTGCAATCTGAAGAAATTTTAGTGGTGGGTGAACTTTGGTATCAAGAAAATCATTTCCTTTCTAGTCATTAACTCCAAGAATATTACACAGCAGTGGAATAACATCTATCACCAAAAAATCAGGTCAAGACTGATACAGTTAAGTTTCACTTAATTCATGCTGACTCATAGACAAACTATTGTCTATTGGCTTTCAAATAGTAAAGAAATCAAAGGCAATTCAAAGCCTATCATGATTATAAATTGACATATGCTAATGGATACAGAATTTTTAACTTTACAAGATGGCAAAATTTAAGTAACATGTTTCTTAGGTAAATTTCTATAAATGACTAAATTTCTATAAATGACTTGATTGTTAAACTTCTAATACTTTCTACTTGAAAACAATTCAATCTTTACATTTCCTCTCCTTTATTAGGATCCCTAGAAAATTCTCCTTCTTGCCTAGTTCTTAGGACCTTAATGTTGTCTTTGACTGGTTTATCCTTCTTGACCTCAGTCTTAGAAGGTAAAGAACTATGAAATCTGAACCACTTTTCTTTCCCAGAACCTCAAATTTTTTATTCCCATTTCTAATTTACTAGGTGATATCTTTATCATTTCTTTTTTGCAGATACATGAATAGCCTCCTAGTTAGATTTTTCTAAATTTATTTCATCAGTTGGTTCTGCCCATACTGTCACCATTTCCAGAGTAAGCTTCATAACTATCCTCAGACTGAAATTTAGATCAGCTTTAAATAATCTGGTCTGAATCTAGGACTCAAATTCTGTGTTGGAATCTGCAAGGTATCCCTAATAACTCCATCTCTAGCCATAGTTGAATCCGTAAGCATGTCTCTAAATGCAACCCTGATGTTATGGTTTGTGTTTGGATGTCCCCCAAAGCCTCATGTAGTCATAGAGGGGACTGAGTCTGGTATTTGTGATTGGTTCATTGTCTAGTGCTGGGATTGGCAGTGTGAGTGATGCACCCTCCTAGGAGCAAGTAATCAGCATGCAGTATAGGAGAGGAAAGGAAGCATGTTTTTTCCCTTTGTTTTTTTTCACTCTTGTTGCTTGTGGACACCATGGACATTGGCCCCTTAGCCATCCCAACATGCCTTGGAAGAAGTTGAGTATGGAGTGAAATCTCCAAAAGCTATAAGCTAAATAAACTTTTCCTTCCTTCATTTTAGGTGTCAAGTATTTTGTCTCAGCAATGAGAGGAAAGTAACCAACATATCTGATTTCATATACGAGAACTTTAGTGAACTCAAGCTTCTATTATGTGTCAATTTAAACCTGTGTTTTTCAGCCTACTTTCCTTAACATCACCTCCTCTTACTTTTGGTATGGTTGTCCCAGATAGCTATTCTGACTTTCCTTGTTATTAGTCCCTGGTTCATCAGTTTTATTTTTTGATATATCCCTTGATTCCATGCTTCATGATCACTAGTCACATCTGCCTACTTTCAATTTCAACCCTATGAAACCTCAACTCAAGTTAATGCATTTTAACACACTTTTATCTTGCTTAAGAAACTGCTATAAAGCCTTACTTATTTTTTATAATTTTAAAATTTTATTGCAGAATTTAGTACAGAATGATTACATTCACTGTGGAGAGTTGGTGCATGTACATGGAATGTCTTAATTCATTTTTACTCCCTCTTCTCCTCCCCTCCCTAATTCCTTCCTCCTCCTCCAAATCCCCTTCTCACTTGCAAAATATCTACATTTTTAATTCTCTATTTCTCCAACCAAGCTAGTTTCTTGGACAACCTTGTCCTATTTCACCATCTAAGAGTTGAGTATTCTCTTCATTCCTCTTGGAATACATAAGTTATATTCATTGTCTGACAATAAGCTAAACACCAATTTCTACATAAAAGTTTGAATTCCAGCCACATCAGCTCCCTCCTTCCTTTATTTCCACACACCTTTCAGTTTTGGCATCACTCTTTGCTTTCAGCTAAGGCTCCATAGGGTGAACTTTTCTTCAATTATTTATATCATAGGGTGAACTTTTCTTGAATTATTTACATCATATGTAATTCTTACTTCCCTAAAAAAGGAATAAACTCTAATTTCTTTTACATATGTTAAAAGTTTTGCTTGTGATAAATCTATGTCAATTGAAGTCATAACAATTTTTCCCATTTGTTTAATGGTAAAAACATTTTTTTCTTAGTGAAAACTGTGTACTAGATCCTGGACTCTGAAGGTGTATGCAAATACTACAAAAACTATCATATGATGACAGGTTAACAGTGCTTTAAAAGTTGCCATTAAATATTCAATTCATCTGTTCACCACTAAATTTTAATTCCACAGCAAGTTCTTTTTCCAATGTTCATTCTCCGTTACATTCTCTTTATGATACTATTTAACTTTAACCATTAGACAACAGGTTTAATACTCCATACTTTGACATCAGAAAAGTTATTAAGGTTACCTTTATGGCAACACTTTTTACTCTATCTTAATATATTAAAAGTGCTCATTACTCTCTGGTCAGTTGTTCATATCTTTATTTCATTGTATTATATAAATGTATTAGTAGATGTGTGATATATATGTACATGTACATAATGTATATGTCTATATGTTTAATTGTGTTATTGTTAAATTTTAACATTAAAAAGTTACAAGATAATTTCTAATATTTTGAAGATGCAAATATTTGGGCACCTCCAAAAAACTTAAAATTTCATACACTTAGAGTGGGTATATCAACTAATGTGAGTGTTGGAAAGGATTGCTGTACTCTCAATGCAAATTAGTCTTAAAGGTTTTTACTTTAATATTCTGTATAAAGAACCTTTAAAATTACTAAGAAAAATACAGTTTACACATAGCCAATTAAGCAGGCAGAAAAAAATGTTTAGCATCTTTAATAATGAAAGAAAGACAGAGAAGATATGTGTTATTTTTCAATTTCTGAATCAGAGAAGATGTAAAAATAGGTGGTATTCAATTCTGGTTAGACATATGCACCTCACCAATCCTGGTGAGACTGACGGTCTCTCCTTGACTAAATTTTTTAAAAAATTTTTATTTAAAGAGAAAAAACAAAACAAAACAAAACAGAATAAAGGGTAGCAACAATACAGTATTCCAAGGAAAAAAGGAAAACAACAACAACAAAAAAAACCTAAGAAATTATTACTTGACAAATTACATACTGACTTCTTGGAAATAGTTGTTCTAATTACAAAGATAAAACATATAAAGTAGACATTCAAACAGTGAGACTGTTAACAGCTCTGCTCCATGATCTGACAAAAACAGCAATATGGTCATCCATCTTACCCACTCAAATATACATGCAATTATATCAAAAGGGTAAAATTAAACACAACAAAACAGAGCAAAGTGGATCGATCACAAGAAAGCAATGTAAGAGACAAAACTTTCAAAGCTAGACAATCGGAGATATTCACTCTTTATCATATTGACTCTTGTTTTCTTCCAAATAGTTGTCCATATTGTCACATATAGGGAATTCATATGAAACAACCTAGCATAGAATTGATCTGAGCAGGACAAGGAGGGAATTTCAGGTCTTCAAGACCAGACATTAGGGAAGCCAAGAATGGCTGTCATAGTGTCTCTCATTCTCCTCAAAACAGCTGTCCATACCTTAATGTGTGTTGAACTTAAACAAGGCAAAGCAAGCTAAGATCACTTTGAACAAAAAGTGATAGTTTTTCTGGACTTCACATCATGACATTATGGAATCAGCACTGGGTATT
>PVJX010002189.1:0-101386 GCA_004027295.1 Dolichotis patagonum | reverse complement strand
TTTCAAAGTAGTTGTTCATTTCAACATGTGTTATATAGTTGGTTCTCGTAAACTGTTTCTAAGCTCTACACATGCATGAGTCTCTACTTGTATATCTATCATTACTGTATTAGCAGGAAAAACAAAACAAAGCAAGATAAAACAAAACAATTCCTAGAAAAGCATGAGGCAGAAAAGTCACGTAAAACCTCAATACAAGGTGATCTAAAACAGTTACCATGGTGTCTCAGCAGTATATAACAACATTAATAAAAACAAAGTATTAGAGACATTATAAGACTTCAAAAGCAAGTAATAATCAAACCAGAGTGGGTATCTTAGTGAATCTTGTCATCTTCAGTGTAGTTGCCTATACTCTTAAACTTGATGCTATCAATCATAACAGATTTAAATAAAATCAGTCAATACAAAGTAGCAATCTAACAAACCAGATTCAAATAAGATCAGTCATAATAAGGCAGTATAAGTTATAAAGGGCTTCAGATTAAGTTGATAGGAAAATTAGGGATGATTACCATAATATGTCCTCTTATTTTTGGGATAGCTGACCATGTCCTCAAGTCTAGCGTAAGTAGACAAACTGGAACAGCACGTAATCCATCCAAGCAGAGTGGTGAGAATAATGTAAATTTTAAACCTTGTTACCCCATTAACAGTATCCTCTGCCTCCCTTTTTTAGACAATTCCTCCCCTTTCATTCCCATGGGGTGCACTGCTTGTTTTGGGTCCCACTGCCTCCCTATATAGAGCAGCTCAATGGACCCTATCTCCTGATCTACTCTGCCTGTGTTTCTCTCTGTTAGTATTTCTGCCTGTGTTTCTCTCTGTTAGTATTATAGCCAATCTTCTCTGCCTCATTTCTGCTATTCTATTTTTCTGCCATTGACTAAATTTTAATTGAGCTGCTGTATGTGCTCTGGTGATCAGGCCTGGACCTGTCCCTGCTCCTTCTCCTACCACCACTTCCCAGACCTGCATAGCCCAGATTTGGTAAGAGTACTGTCAATAGAATCCCCTCACCCTTGATATCTGTTTGCCCTTGGTGAGAATCCAGTTAGGTCAGTCTAGCAAGAATTTTCCTACATGACTCCTCTTAGTAATTTTGGTTCAATAACCTCCCTCTATCCCCCAGCCTGCCCTGTGACTATCTCCACATGTTCTTGTTTGGGAGTTGAGCCTGACCTGTCCCCCATTATAGGGAAGTCCAGGCAGCTATCTTTACTATCTTCTATAGAATTTTACTTACCATGTTAGCACATGTCAAAATAATTTTTCCAGCAGTTGTTGAATCATAATTCAGGATCAGGCCTCTCACCTATGATCCCAAGTGGGCCCTTTGCAGGCACTCTCTTTTCTCCCAGCGGACTGATCAGAGGCCCATTGTTGGGCCTCATACATGCCAATTTTCCAGGGGACAGTCAATGGAAACACTGTGTGAATGATTCTGAGATTTGCATATAGTATCTGAAGATGGACTATAGACCCCAACTTATAGGAATTCTTACACAGAAATTTTGGCTCCTGTTTCAAGTAAGAATTCACTACCAGGCTCCTGGGTTGAAATTGTTTTACTTGACATTGTGTGACTCTTTCTCTTAGGAGCTGAGTTCTGAATCCCATTCAAAACAAGCTGAGGTTAGAGTCTTGGGTTTCTCTGTTTTAGGCCCTGGACTGTCTATGAGACAGAGACTGTGCTACAACTCCCAGACCTGTTTCCAAAGTACTACTAGTTAATGACATGGGAGTTTCATGGTCAATAGAAAATAATTTCTCTTTCTAGAACCTCTGTTAGCTGTATGCTCCACCATCATGTTGCTAACTCCTTCATTTCTTGTTGCCAAGACTTTTTTAAAGGATAATATGAAATTTCAGAGGCATCTTTGAGAAAGTTAAGATTGCCTCTAAGATGTCTCCTTCCTCCATCCTTCTGTACTTCCTTCCTTTTTTCACCACTTGTGAGTTTTTCCCCTTGCTTCTCTGGAATCCTTTATAAATCCCCTTAAGTTCCTTCCTGTCTCCATCCCTCTGTTCACCTCTGCCAAGCTTTCCTCTTCCTATTTCAGCCCCTGAATTCTCTACAGTTGCTAAAAGTTGAGCTGTGTGCACCTGTGATGTGTTCACAGGGACTCAGAAAAGCCTAAACAACCCCTCGAGACCAAGAAGAAAAGAAAAAAGCTTATCAAAAACAGGCCAGACACTTTATCCACTCAGATAGGGCTTGGTTCATCCAGATAGTTGTCTGATGTTCTTCAGTCTGTCATCTAAAATTTAGTCCACAGATTCTTTTAGAGTAACTATCAGGACAATCGGAAAATCCTGAAAGTCACCTTCACAAATGCTGGTAAAAAGTGTGACTCCTCTAATTGAGTAGATAAACAACTCATTCCATCTGCCAGGAAAAAAATTCAGGTAACAAATAGGAAGTGCAAATAAACTAGTCAATTTGCATTACTGCATTTGCCTGTTTCAATGTTCTATTTTCTAGATTTTATTTCTAGATTTCATAACAAATTAATAGACTGCAATTTTATAAACAGAATTAGAACATTAATTTGTTATTCCATCCCTGACCCTTCTAGAATTTAGAAAATCTTATTGAGCCTATGCAAATAAGTGTATTTGTATTTGTACAGCAATATATTCATTTACATAAGTTCAATAAAAATCTGTCTTTTTCATAACAGGGCATAATTGGAAAAATTGTTTATGTAACTAAGACTTTGGAATGTCATATTTGAAAATGATGCATAGAATCAGCTATGACCACATAATTTTAAGAAACAAAAGTTGACTTTATGGTTTTATGAAGCTGAATACTTACAAACCTTCTTAGAAAATCAGGTTGGTACCTGACTGACAGGGTTCTCAGCCTTACAAACAAGTAAGGAAAGTCACTTCCTAAAAAGCCCAGGACTACTGAAACTAACTAGGGACCTAGAGAGGAAATGACTCAGATCTTTAGATAATGCTATAAATTCTGGTAGAAAATTATTGGTTTGGCTGGGGATATAGCTCAGCAGCACAGCACCTGCCTAACAAATGCAAAGTCCTGAGCTCAATTCTTGTCAAAAAAAAAAAAATTATTGGTTTGAATTCTAGCCTCAAGGGGCCTTTAAAAGTCAAATTTGAGACTCCTTATGAAAATTGCTAGCAAAGCAAACTAAAAGAGCTCTGTTATCAATTACCATTTTTGCTAATTTATGTTAGTAATTAGACAAAATCTAATGAGACTGGACTTAATTTGTACACAAAAATAAAAAAGAAGTGATTAAATGACAAAAATTAGTTTCAATGGAAAACTATTAGAAAACTATACCCCTAGTGGATTATTACAATTGAAATTATACTCATTGTCTTTGAGGATTTTATTGCCTACCTATAAACTGCATATTATCATCTTGTACATTTTTGTCAGTTCTTACCAAATTCTCAATTCTTCTAGTTTCCTCCAGGATCCAGCTACTCTAAAGTAATGTTTGTATTTTTTTCACTCACCTGATGTGGAGTCACTGGGAACTCACCTGGTCGACAAAATCTTTCAAAGGATTTTTAATTATATCTTAAAGCTCACGAGTTGAAGCCGACCAGTGAGCATCCGTGTGACCAGCGTGTCTGCAGGGTGGCAACTGACTGCAGTGTTCAGCCAACATCTAGAGTCTGCGGGCCACCGTGTCACCAGGTCTTAACAGGTGGTAAAGTGGTTGAGTAAGGAAACAAAGGTCAACTGAAGGAGATATTTACTTATATTTTTTGAAACAAAGAACAAAGTCTCCTCTTTCCTTGAAGAGGAATGACTGATAAAGATGCGTATTGCTAAGGTTTCTCAGGAAAAACAGAGTCAGGAGGATCTATAGAGAGATGCAAGAGAAGACTTATGAGTGAATTACTTCATGAAATTGTAGAGGCCAAAACAGTCCATGATATGCTATCTGCAAACTGGAGAACCAGGGAAGATATCTGTGGTATGGATTTGGTCCACATCTGAACGCATGCTGACAAGGGGAGCTGATGGTGTACCTCCTAGTCTGTAAGCAGAGAACTAAGGAGAAGGAGTGCTGATAACTAGGACAGAAGATAGATGTCCCAGCTCAAAGAGAGATAGAGCTCATCCTTGCTTTGCTGTTGTGTTTTATTTGGTTTTTCAGTTAGTTAGATGATGGCTGCCTAGGTTGATAAGGGTAGATCTTCTTTACTCTGTATATTATTTCAAATACAAATCTTCCTCCACTGATATTCCAAGATGTAGTGTTTTACTGGACTTTCATTTGCCCAATCAAGTTGACCACTGTCACTCTCTTCTCAATTAAATTTTAGTCTATTTTTTGTTCTTTAAACCTTGTTAACCACGACATTGGCCTCTATGTTTAACAGACCTGCGTCACATTTTAACAAGAATTCTAGTCAGTCAATTTAAAGAGAATCCCTTCATTCTTGATGTCTTATTACAGCTGAGTATGAATTCTGTTAAGTTAGTTATGTTAGTCTGGACTCTAGAGAAACAGAATCAACTCATTTATCCAAATATACACACAATAATAAGGACATAAGAATCCAAGATGTGCAGTTGGAAACTGTTAAATTTCTATTGAAGTAAGAAATTCGCAAAGTGACCAGTGTACAAAGGGAAATGGTTTATGTTGGTGCCCAGTCCTAGAGGCTTCAGGCTAGGATGGGTCGGCCTCATTGCTTTGGGCCTGTGGCAGCACATCAGGGAGCCCCTGATGGAGCAAAACTATGGCAGAAATCCAGGAGAACCAATGGTGTCTGAATGCCTGGGAGCCGAGTGTATTAGACACAGTCCAAATCCAAATCCAAAGGTAGGATGAGATGAATATTGCAGCTTAAACATAGTCTAAAGTACTTTTTCTTTCTCAACCTTTTTATTCCCTTCAAACCTGCATGGATTAGATAAGGCCTAGCTTTTCGGAGAGACAATCTGCTTCATTATTCTACTGATTCAAATGTTAATCTCAACCAGAAATACTCTCAAAAAAATCAGGAATGAGATTTAACCAAATATCTGGTCATCCTATGGTCCAGTCAAGTCAACACATAAAATTAACCATCAGAATCAATCTAGCAAGAATTCCTTCTACCACTGGGCATTGTGTCTTGTTCTAATAATTTGCCATCTGCCAATTTCTCTTTCCAACCTGTTCTTTGGTTGCAAATCTTAATTAAAGTTGGGTATAACCATTTTCCTCTAATGCAATAATTTTGACACCTATAGCAATATTCCTAAGTCTTTTTTACCATTTTAACAAGTGTCAAAAGGTTTTTATTTTTTTCTATTTAGCAACTGGGAAATTTTGGAATTACCAGTAATTCCAAAAACACTAATAAAAATCATATTTTTGTTTAATAAATTTTTTAAAGCATCATAATATCTAACACAATAAGTCAAGTACTCACATAAACTTTTGTTTATATCTTTGGAATTCAATTTATTAAAATATATCAAAATATCCATAACATTTAAACTAATAATTTAACTTCCAGAAATCTGTACTAAAAATAATGAGTGTTCAAATTACAGATACATTTGAACTCGCAATATGAAATAAAGATGTTTAAATAAGAAATGTACATCTTTGAAATGAAATGTTAAAGTCATCTAAAATAGATTTTTAAGTAATATGCAACCAAGTAAAGCAGCACACACCTCTAATCTCAGATACATGGGAGGCTCAGGCAGGACGATTACGAGTCCAAGGCTGACCTGTACGATTTAGCAAGATCTTGTCTCAAAATAAGAAAGAATTAATAAAGGGCTGAGTTCAATTCTCAGCACAAAAATGTGAATGAGGATACAAAGAAGAAGAGAAAGAAAGGGAAAAGTAAGGAGAAAGGATTTAAGGAAATACAAATATTTAATGAAATATTAACTTACCAGCAAGTCAAAAACCAGAAACAGAACATCAGATTCAGTGTAATCTAAATTGTGAGATATGTGTAATCTTACTCTATCTTTTATATATATATGTACATATATATATATACTTTGATATATATATACTTTGATACATATATACTTGCATATGTATATATAAAAACATTCCTTTCCTGAGAATAAGTTTTGTTTTATTTCACATTCTATGATAATCTATTTTAATTAAAGAAACATAAATAATCTTTATAAAATGTTTGGTGATTGATTTTACTTAATGAAGAAACTCATACAGGGTTTATGATGGGTCATTCAGTTTTAATCTTACAAATATTAACTCCATTTACATTGCTATAAACTGGGTATTGTTATACCCATTTCACACTGGGGAAACTCGGCAGAGTTAGATCGTTGTCGAACCAGAGTTTATGCTCAAGCCGCTTGGTTCCGGTCTAGGCTTTTGAGCATTTTGTCTTACCACTTCTCCTGTGAAGGTAAAAAATAATGTTAGGGAATATTTTTGCTTAAGTTTAAAATAGTCTTGCTTTTATCTAATGCCATATTTTTCTATATAGAGAGCATCACACATCAGAATATATAAGCCTGACACTCATTAAACACCAGTAAACTTGCTTTTTTAAACTTATAGAATCATGTACTTCTTATACTTTTCATCAGTTCTTTCAGTGAATTATTGTAGATTCCAAATGTTATTTTATAACAGTCTTTTCTATATGCATTTGGGCACATTTTAATAACATCTCAAACTTTAATTTTATGTTTAGCAAATTGATACATATACAGTGGTAAAAGTCAGTTTATTATAAACATTTTTTAAAACTTTATTTAAAGAGAAAAAAAAAAACAAAACAGAAAGAAGGGTAGCAACAATACAGAATTCCAAGGGAAAAAAAACAAAAAAACACTAAGACATCACTACTTCTCTGTTATCTTGGAAATAGTTGTTCAAGTTACAAAATTAAAACATACAAAATTACATAAAAAAATTAAAACACATAAAGTACACATTCAGACAATGAGACTGTTAACTGTTCTGTTCCATAGTCTAACAAAAACAGTAATATGGTCATCCATCTTACACACTTAAACATACATGCAATTATATCCTTTAGAGCACTTTCTTTTCCTCTCTTTTTTACAGTAGCAATTATGCATTTTGGATTTCATTACTCCTACAGTTCTTATTACTTTTACACTACAGACATAATGTGATATTTATAAATATGATTATTTCACTAATGAGGACAGTCTTGAGTTGTCTCCATTTCCCTATGAAGACCTCAAGATCATCCTTCTTCATAGCTGAGTAATATTCCATTGTATAAAATACCACATCTTTTTCATCCACTCTGCGGTTGATGGGCATCTTGGTTGTTTCCAAGATGTAGTTATTAAAATTGTGCTGCTAATATAAACATGGGTGCACATATATCACTGTGATATGACCTTTTCAATTTTTCTGGGAAAATACTCAGGAGGGGAAGAGTTGGGTTGAATGGAACTTCCAATCCTAGTCTTCTGAGAATTCTCCATACTGATTACCATAGTAGTTGCACCAGTCTACACTCCCACCAACAGTGGAACAGTGTTCCTTTTGCCCCACAGCCTGGCCCACATTTCTTATCAGTTGATTTCTTGATGGCAGCTATTCTTTCTGGAGTAAGATGAAATCTCAATGTTGTTTTAATTTGCATTTCTCAAATGCCCAGTGAACAACATTTCTTCATGTATTTATTTGCCATTTGTATACCTTCATCTGAGAACTGTGTGTTCATCACAGATGCCCAATTTTGGAGAGGGTCTTTGAATTTTGGGGGCTTGATGTTTTTCAGTTCTTTATATGTTCTTGATATAAGTCCTTTGTCCTGGGGTTGCTGGCTATAATTCTTTCCCATTCTTTGGGTTTTCTTTTCACTCTGTTGGTGATTTCTTTTGAAGTGCAGAAACTTTTCAATAATATGAGATCCCAGTTGTTGATTCTCTGAAGTGTTTCCCATGAAGTTTGTGTTTTGTTCATGAATTCTCTGCCTACCCCTATGTCTCCAAGGCTTCTACCTACCCTATCTTCCAGTATATTTACTGTTTCTGTTTTAATGTTTAGATCTTTGATCCATTTAGACTTTAGTTTTGTGCATGGTGATAGGCATGGATCTAGTTTCAGTCTTCTGCATGTGGAGAGCCAATTTTTCCAACACCATTTATTAAAGAGGCTACCCTTCTTCCAGTGAACATGTTTAGCCCCTTTGTCAAATATCAGGTGACTGAGTATCTGTACTTATACTTGCATCTTCTAATCTGTTCCATTGATCCTCAGGTCTATTACTTTGCCAGTACCATGCTGATTTTATCATTGTGGCTTTGTGGTACAGTTTCATGTCAGGAACTGAGATGTCTCCTGCCTTGCCTTTATTGCCCAGAATTGCCTTTGCTATTATAGGTTTCCTCTGTTTCCAAATGAATTTTAGGAGTGTTTTCTCTAGATCTGTGAAGTATGTCAATGTTATTCTGATTGGGATTGTGTTAAATTTGTATAACAGTTTTGGGAGTATGGCCAATTTCACAATGTTGGTTCCTCCTAGCCAAGAGTAAGGAATATCCTTCCATTTCTAATATCCTCTTCAATCTCCTTTTTTTAGCATAGTATAATTTTCAGCATATAGGTCTTTTACATTCTTAGGTTGATTCCTAAGTATTTCATTTTTTTAGATGTTATTGTGAAGGGTGATATTTCCATAATTTCTCTCTCAGTGAGTTTCTTGTTTCTGTATAGGAATGCTATTGAATTTTGAGTGTTGACTTTGTAGCTAGCTACACTACTGAATTTGTTTATTACCTCTAGTAGTCTTTTAATGGAGTGTTTGGGTCTTCTACATAGAATATCATGTCATCTGCAAATAGTGATAATTTAACTTCCTGTCTTTATTCCTTTTATTTCTTTCTCTTGTCTGATTTCCCTGGCTAGTGTTTCCAGAACTATATTGAATAGGAGTGGTGATAGTGGACATCCTTGTCTTGTTCCTGATTTTAGATTGAAACCTTTGAATTTCTGTCCATTTAGTATAATAGTCTCTGCTGTTTTGTCATAGATGGCCTTTATAAGGTTGAGCTAGACCCCATGTATTCCAGGTTTCTGAAGGGTTTTTATCATGAACATGTGTTGGACTTTATCAAAAACTTTTTCTGCATCTATTGAGATGACCATGTGGTTGTTGTCTTTGGCTCTGTTGATGTGGTGTATTACATTTATTGATTTGAGTATGTTAAACCATCCCTGCATTCCTGGAATGAATCTCACTTGGTTGTGATGTATAATCTTCTTGATGATTTGCTGCATTTTATTTCCCAGTGTTTTATTGAGAATCTTTGCATAAATGTTGATTAATGACATTGGCCTATAGTTCTCCTTTTAGGTTGGGTCTTTCTCTGGTTTGGGTATGAGAGTAATACTTGCTTTCAGGAATGATTTAGGGAGGATTGCTTTCTCTTCAATTTCATTGAAGAGTTTAAGGAGTATTGGTATCAAATCTTCTCTAAATTTCTTGTAGAATTCAGCTGTGAATCCATCAGGACCTGGGCTTTTCTTTGTCAATAAGTTTTTCATTACATTTTCAATTGCAATAGCTGATACTGGGTTATTCAAAGTTGCTATATCTTCTTGGTTGAGCTTTGGTAGTTCATATGTTTCTATAAATCTGTCCATTTCCTCTGTGTTTTCCATTCTATGTGAGTAGAGATTTTCAAAGTAGGTATTCATGATCTTTTGAATTTCCATGGGATCTGTAGTAATTTCCCCCTTTTCAGTCCTTATTGCATGAATTTGGGTTTTTTCTTTGTAAGGTTTAGCTAGAGGTTTGTCAATTTTTTTATGCTTTCAAAAAACCAGCTTTTTGATTCATTAATTCTTTGTATTTTTTTAGTTTTAATTGCGTTGATTTCTGCTCTAATCTTTACTATTTCCTCTCTTCTATAAGCTTTGGGTTTAACTTGCTCTTCTTTTTCCAGAAGCTTGAGATGAAGCATTAGGTTGTTTCTTTGTGCTCGTTCTGTTTTCTTGATATGACAATTTATTGCTATATATTTCCCTCTTAAGACTGCTTTCATTGCATCCCACAGATTACAGTATGTTTTGTCTGCATTTTCATGGAATTGTATGTATTGCTTTATTTCTTCTTTAATTTCACCTGTATCCCACTAGTTGTTCAAAAGGTTGTTATTTAATTTTCATGTATTTATGTCAGTTTTGCAATTTTTTTACCACTAATTTTCAATTTCAGTGTGCTATGGTCAGATATTATGCAGGGATAATTTCAATACCTTTGTATTTACTTAAGAATATTTTATGAGATAATATATTATCTATTTTGGAGAATGTCCCATGGGCAGCTGAGAAGAATATGTACTCTGATGTGGTTGGGTGGAACACTCTCTAAACATCTACTAAGTCCAATTGCTCACAGGTATGATTCAGTTCTATTATTTCATTGCTAACTTTTTATCTAGTTGATCTATTGCTTTGTGACATTGGGCTGTTAAGGTCACCTGTAATAATTGTGTTCTTATGTATTTGGTTTTTCATGTCCCTGAGTATCTGTCTTATGTAGTTGGGTGCTCCTGTGTTTAGTGCATATATATTTATAATTGTTAAATCTTCCTCTTGAATTTTTCCACTTACGAGTATGTAGTGACCTTCTTTGTCTCTTTTAATCATTTTAAATTTGAAGTTCACATTATCTGCAAATAGGATAGTTACCCTTGCTTTTTTCTGGGTTCCTGTTGCATGGAATACTGTTTTCCATCCTTTGACTTTTAATCTATGAGTTTCCTTTTGGGTCAGATGTGTTTGTTGCATACAGCATATGGTGGGATCCTGTTTCTTGACCCATTCTGTCAACCTATTTCTTTTGATAGTTGAATTGAGGCCATTTACATTTATGGATATCACTGATATGTATGGTTTGACTTTGCCATGTTATGTTCCAATTGTTTGCTTTTTGCTTTCCCCCTTTATTTAATTGCTTGTCCTATCTGGTAGTTTTTTTCTGTTGTTCTGGGGATTGTAGTTATTTTTATCTCTGTCTAGTATGTCTTTCAATACTTTTTCCAGGGTTGGTTTGGTGGACGTGAATTTCTTCAGTTGTTCTTTGTCAGGGAAGTATCTTGTTTCCCCATTAAATTTGAATGAAAGTTTTGCTGGTTACATCAGCAAGAAAGTTGCTTCTTTCAGGGCTTGAAATATCTCACTCCAAGCACATCTTGACTTGAGAGTTTGTGCTGAAAAGTCTGCTGTGATCCTAATGGGCTTTCCTTGATAGGTGACTCGTGTCTTTTCTCTAACAGCTTTTAGTATTCTGTTTTTATGTTGCATGTCTGAGATCTTAATTATTATGCATCTGGGTATAGATTTATGTTGGTTGTGACTGTTTGGTGTTCTATATGTATCACTTATCTGCATATCAGATATTTTTCCCCATGTTTGGAAAATTTCTCCTATTATCTCTTTGAATATTTTAGTTATGTCACTGTATTGACTCCAGTGTCTTCACTAATGCCTATTAATATTATATTGATGCTCTTGGCATCATCTTGAAGCTTCTAGATTGTCACTTCATGCTGCTTTGTTATTTTTAAAAGTTCTATCTTTTCATGATCACTAATTGTGATCCTGTCCTCAAGGTCCAAAATCCTATCCTCAGCTTCATTTAAATGGTTTTGCATGCTTTGAATAGAATTTTTTATTTCTTGGATGTCTCTTTTGGTTTGCTTCATGAATTCTGCTTGTTTTCTATATTGTTCATTCAAGGTTTCAATCAGTTTCCCATGCTCCTGTACTTTTTTCTCTATTTCTTCTTTAGCTGCAACTCAGCAACTCGTTTACTAAGGTTGTTATTTCTATCTTTGCATGGGAGAGCACTTCTAATTTGATTTCCTCTGTGGTCTCATGGAGTTGTTTTTTATTTCATTCGCTATCTTTTCAGAGACTTCTGGTGTGCTACTTTTTGAGTCCTCTATTTCAATGTCTCTTGTACTTGCTCCTGGTGGACTAGATGTTTGAGATTGTATTTTGCTTTTTTGTTTTGCCATTTCCCCTTTCAAGTTAGTGTTTGGTCATTCAGTCCCGCTAGTGTCAACTCTTGGTAGTGTCTATCTTGTGTGCTACTGTAAGGTTGATGTTTGTCCAGTTGCTGGGTCCCACAATGAATAGGTGGGCCAGTCACCTGATTTCTTGCTGCAGGGCCTAGTGGGTGAGTCCCATATTCTTCCTGCGCTGACAAGCCTAGTAATATTGATGTAAGTCAACTTTTAGTTCCTGCTAGTACTTTATCTTCAGGTTATTCCAGGTCATCAAATATCCCTGTCTGTAATGTTTGTGTTGGCTGAGGCCCTACTATGTCCCTATTGTGTGCCTGTGTCTCATAAACCCTTTTGATTTTCTTCAAGTTGGGGGAGTCCTTCTTGGCATACTCCTCACTCTGCCTGATGTTTTCTGTGTGTATGAAGGGGTCACCCTCACTCTCGTCAGACTTACACTATTAGTTGGAGGGAGCTTCACTACTAGTCCTATTTAGCCACTGTACACCTCTGTTTTAGGGGCATACTCACCACACTGACTGGAGCCAGGTGAGATCTTCTGTTTGGGTGAGGCAGTCACTTAATCTCCCTTCAAACTAGCACAGATAATCTGCTGTAGTCCAAGGTTCTAAGTTTGCCCCGTGAGCTGGGATTCTGCAGGGGCATGCATGGTCAGGGCCTAGGGGGTGGATTCTAGACCCTGCTCGCTGCTTGGAATTTGATGAGTGTAGTCTGGTTAGGCCCGCTGGTCCCTTGGGGTGGCCTCAGATGCAGGGCCTGGTCGTATTGTCTTGGAGGGAGTTCTAAGCTTGCCCAGTGTGCACTGGGAGTCTGCAGCTGGACCGCGTGGGGTCAGGACCCAGGGGTGGATTCTGGGCCCTGCTCACTGCCTGAAGTTCACTGAGCATAGTCCAGTTAGGCCTCGTACAAACATTTTTAATGAATGTACGCCTTCTTGCAATCTCTTAATTTCCATCTTTTTTTTTTATCAGTACCAGGGATCAAACTCATGACCACAAGCTTGCAAGGCAGGCGCTTATGCCACTGAGCTAAATCCCCAGCCCCTTAATTTCCATCTTTCAGAGCAACTATTTTCAAATACTTTAAACTAGTTCTTTCCATATTTTACATATTTTAAGATAAATAAGTTAGTCTTCTTTTTAAAATTTTAGGTTTTATCTCCTGACTTACTGTGATGGATAAAGAGTCACTTGTATTTGCAGGCAAACTTGGGGACTGGCAGGCTTCATTCTTGGATAATGTTGTGGAGCTTGGTCATCTCACTGGGGGAACCTCTATAGTTAGTATCTGTTTCCAGAAGGAAAATCTACTAATATCTTGTGGAAGGACAGTACATGGATAAAGAAGCAGGATGTATGCATGGGTGGCTGCTGAGAGGACAGAAGTTGTAGAGTTTTAATTTACTAAATAGATTTTTAATTAGTAAATTTACTTTCAGTAGAGCACCAAAATTCCCATCTGCCTATTGTCAAAACCCCCAACCTTCCTTGTGCAACTTATTCACAGCATGAGTCTCTGGTCTTTTGCCCAATAAGGAAACATGATCACCTAGTTATGATAGGAACTCAGTTGTCTTTCTAAAAGAAAGTAAAATCCCATCACATTTGAAATAAAATCTAGACTTCTCCTTTCAATATAGGTTTCTACTCATTCAGTCCACTGCTGGGCAGAATATTATAGCTCTTACAATTTTTTTCCTGTTTCTTTTCTTCCTTAGTTATCCTGTCTTTAGAGTGTAAATTTTGGTGAGATTATAAACCATTTCATGTCAGTACCTAATACAGTATTTGACACACAGTTGCCCCTCAACAAAAATGTTTGGAATGCTCCTTGGTGAAAGCTCAGAAACTAAATTCCAGGCTCCTTTTCAATTATTTCAGATAATCCTTGTCCTCAGGTGGGTAGAATCAGTGCATTTAATTGGTGGTAATAAGGACTTTAGAAGCAAGTTTTTTAGCCACCAAATAAATGCGTGATTTTTTGCCATGTGATTCCATGATCTATGTCACAAGAGTGGTGACCATCATATCTATGTCTCTACAAGTATGAATGTCCTCCCACTAACCCACTTGACTAGGAAAAAAATTAATTTCAACTAATGAACTACCCATGTTTTCTATCAGTTTCTTCCTGTATAATGAAGCCTTCTTTCACCTGTTCAGTTCCCGGAACTCAAGGAAAATTCAGGCACAGAAAGGCAATAACTCTGCTGGTAGAAACATGATAGGAGTAGAAATGTGTTCTGTAGCAGGCTCTAACTGAAAGAGCAGGATGAAACAAACTGGCTCAGTGGGAAGTCTGTATGACAGGGATAGGGAAGGAAGGAAGTAGAAAAATGGGGTAGAAAGTGGTAAATGAGAGGAAAGAGTTCTCTAGGCCAATATTGAATTTAGTTAGTATTTATTAGATGCTTACAGTGAGTCAGTCTAATAAATCTCACTTATCCATCAAATAGCCCATCAGATAAATACCTTAGAGACATGGGCGGGGGTCCTCTGAGGATCGGAGACAACTTGGAATTTTTACAAGATTTCTGTGAAACATGGCTCTTTTTTCTTATATTCTTCCTGAGAAATGAAGAAACAATGAAATTCTTATTTGGACTCTGGGCCTGTGTAGGAAAAATTACTCTGAGATTGACCCAGTGGGGTTACAGCTTCAAAAAATGACATGTATAATCAATTTTACATAGATTTCTCATTCCTTCATAACAAGTATGAATACAGCAGACCTTCTCCTTGCTAGCCAATATTTGAAATTCCTTTCATCTATAGAGAGGAAAGGTCTAGTTTTAAAACTGCTGAAAATAAAAGCATCCACAAGACCTTATCAATTCTAAGAATTAAACCTGTCACATTCTGTGTATAAGCATAAAATTAAATGTGAAAAAATGTCAATATTCCTCTCCTAGTATTAAACCCAGAGAAAGATCTTATATTTTATGAAGGAAAAAATCACATAATTAAAATTCAAATTTTATTTAAATTATACATTTAAAAAATCTATAGGAATTAAATCAGTATTCCTTTAACTTTCACTATATTCTTTAATCTGGGGGGAATAGGAAATGGTATTAATTGTAATTATTATCTGTTAGTTATACTGTACTCTGATAATAGTATATATGAGTAGATTTGCAAATCTGTAAGCAAATAAATTTATGCTCATTTTAGAGAGCCAAAAGAAAATATGCTAACAAATACATGATACTTATATACTTGTCTAATAAGAGATTTCTGTGTTCCTTTGATACCTACATGTTGTCTTGTTTACAAGCTTTATTTTCTTTCTCTGACTAAAGAAATAAAAAGCCCCATGAATTTTCAGAGAACACCTATACTTCAAGTCCACATGTTATCTTATTATGTTTGACTTTTGAGTGTGTTTAATTTTCAGTTTCATTGTGAAGGCAAACTTCTATGTCCTTTGATTTTTAAAATCATTTTTAAAAATAATTTTAGTTCATATAAGTGTAAAATAACTCTTCCATTGCATCATTTTGAGGTTATTGAGCTTCTTTCTACCAGTTGTCTTTTCAAAATAATAACAAAAACAAAAGCACACATCTGCATAATACACACAGTTTCAAATCAATTCTACATACTGTGTTGCATTTTCTCATTCTAAAGCTGTGAGAGATATGGAAGCTGATATTACTTTCTACACTTTATAGATAATGAAACTGAGGTACTGAGAGTTTAAAGTACTTGCCCAAGGGCATATAGCTAATAAATGATAAAATAGAGCTGCAACCCAAGACTTCTCTTTTCTAGTTCACAAAATAATAAATCATGAGTGTTTTTTCAAGCCTGAAATTTCTATTCTAAACAAGCTTTTAGTACTAGGAAGCTCAAATAGTTCTCTCTTGTTGTTAAGATTAACAATATAATTGAATGGCAATCCAAACTCTACAGCCAGTGTAGCCTCAATTTCCTTGTTCATAAAAAGAAGGCAATGATAGAGTTTAACTCTTTCAGTTGTGAGAATGAGATGAATTAACAGAAGTGGTTGCTATGGTTTAAATCTAGATGTTTTCCCAAAACCTTATGTGCTCACAGGTGGGCTTTTGGGAGGTGAGTGGATCCTGGAATGGTGATACTTATCAGTGGATTTGTCTGCTAATGAGTTTATAGTTAAATGCGATTTGGGAAGCAGTCCCTGAAAGGAGGAGGTTAGTCAGGTCACTGGGGGTGTGACCTGGAAAGCTCTGTCTCATTCTCATTCTCATTCTCTCTCTCTCTCTCTCTCTCTCTCTCTCTCTCTCTCTCTCTCTCAACCCCTCCCTCCCTCTCCTTCCCACTGCTATGCCATGGGCTATTTTTCTTCTCTGCCATGCCCCTCTTTCATTCCATCCTACCTTGAACCCAGCTGACTATGGGCAGAAACCTCTACAAATGGAGAGCCAAAATAAACATCT
The DNA here is from genome assembly GCA_004027295.1 of Dolichotis patagonum. NCBI lineage: Eukaryota > Metazoa > Chordata > Mammalia > Rodentia > Caviidae > Dolichotis > Dolichotis patagonum. The sequence continues at coordinate 84,971 of PVJX010002189.1, read as the reverse complement.
GTTCTATTAAATTGTGGCTCTTGGGTATAGTAATCTCAGTAATGAGAAAGTCACTAAAACAGTGGTCTGACAGAGGGACCAACAGGAGGTAAAATCCAGGCTCTTCCATACTACACATGCAAATCTAGAGCAAAGAACCTCACTTTCTTGAACTCCTAAAATAAGACTAATTCAGCTCACAGATTCTTGGGAGATTTAACTGAGATAATATATCCAAAACCATCATATACTTCAAGTATCAGATTAGTAGTAGCTGCTGCTGCTTCCTATTAAATCTGTGGTTCAGGATTTCACTTCATTCCATGAATGACTTCACTGATTAACATGAATGACCATAACTTTGGGTATAACTGTCTAAATAGATACAAAACTGCATTTCACCCACCTTTCCCCCAGCTTCCCATTGGACATTGCAGTGGCTTGAATTTCCTTTCCAAAGCTCAGCTGTAAAGGCCACTGTGGTGGTAATAAGGGGAGATAGTTAAGGGCTGATTGACGATGAAGGCTTTGCCTTTATGAATGGATTGATGCTGTTATTGCTGGAGTGAGTCAGTTTTATCTGGAGTTCCCCTCCCTTCCTTCTTCCTTCTCTAATTTCTGTTTGTCTCTTTGCCTCTGTCTTTCTCTGTCTTTATCTCTCTGTCTTTCTCCTCTCTCTTCTCTTCCTTCCCCTTCCTTTTCTTCTTCATCTCTTCCTCCTCCTTTGTCTTCATCTACTTCCTCCCACTCTCTCTCTCTCTCTCTCTCTCTCTCTCTCTCTCTCTCTCTCCTTTCCTGTTTTCTTTCTTATCTGTCATGTTACAACACAGAAAAACATTTCTCACCACATGTTGTAGACTCTTGATTTTGCACTTCCTAGCCAAAATCATAAGCATGAGCCACATAAACTTCTATTGTTTATAATTTATACACTCTGAGTTTCCTAAAAAAACAAAGTAAGTCAGCTATGGTGAGAATGTTTTTTCAAGAGGCATTAATAAGAACAACCTAGTCGTTAATTCCATCCATTGGGTTTCTACAGCACTAAGTTTGTGACTCTGTAATGGCACTTACATATAGTGAATTTCCATTTTCAGTGGTCATCTGAATGTCAGAAGAGGAAGCTGAGTAGCACTGTGGGTCCAATAAGTAATGTTCCAAACAACGGGGCTTCTCTGCCCAGAATTTTAGGACCTCAAACTCATTCTAGTATTTTTGAGAACTAGAAGTCATTTACCAGAGGACGCTTACTACACAGCTGCTCAGTCTTGTCTCTGAAATAAGGATGCCTCTTTCAAGCAACATAAGGTGAAATGGAAGAGACCAAGGCCTTTTTCTAAGTGCCTCAGAGACAAATGGATCTTGAACTGAAGAATGGAAAAGTGTACAGTGTATGAAAGAAAGGTGAGCCTGGAGAAACTGTCTGAGCTAGAGTTCAGATAATATCAAATTGGACTTTTAATGCACCTGCTAAAAGCACTTAGGAGAATTGATGTGAAGAGAGATTGGCTCTGTGTCCCACTCAGTCTGGTTTTCCTGCTGTTATATATGGAATGAAAACTCTTTTTAGAGTCATATCCAGCCCAGCCTCAGCTGTCTCCTAGCTCATCCCAGAAATGTTTTCATGGCAAATCTTTTCTTGCCAGTACATCAACAAAATTTTTCCTATTCAACAAAGCCTGTAAGTCTTCCTCTGTGTATCAGAACAGAACGTGGCTTCTTCAACCTCCAGTGCTCCAATGAGGAAATCCTTTCACTGAAGTAAAATTCCTATGGTTGGCAAAAAGTTTTCTGTACATTCCACTATCATTAGTGTTTTCTTTTTTACTTCCTCATGTTGAGCTACAGACTTCCAACTTGTCAGTGATTTCCCTTGTTCCTATACCTATCTGGCGTACTTGGGGCAATCTGCATAGGAAGAATTCATCCTTTTAATAAAAGAATATTTGCTCTCCCTTTTGCATGGAGATGAACTTGTATTGGCAGCACACATGGCCAGTGATCTTCAAAAACAGAACTACATGCATGGCACCATAAACTATACATCACCGAAATGGATGTCAACATGCTCAAATTTCATGGGTCTCAGGAGTAATTCTTTAGTGCCTCTAATATATTTCTCCCTATAAATTGCTGTGGGTATTCCATCTTTACAGTTTCAGTTCGCAGAGGGAAAAACTAATGTTACTTAACAAGACCTTCTCTCTCCTAATGGTTAACCAGAAAACATGCTATAGAAAGTCTGATTTAAGATTTGAACCCCATCCCTACTACTACTCTCACTTTCCTGGAAGAGAACCTTGCTGCATAATTGGCTCTCACAGGCACTTGGTCATACAGTTCTGCTCTCTTGTTTGGTAACATTTGCTCCTTCTCTTTACATCTACTTTGGAACTAAGATGTACTATCAGCATGAGGGAAAGAAAAGATGCAGTATCCTTGAGAAAGTGCAAAGGAGAAACAGCTTTGATCTAAGAATCTGACATGTATTGAAGTGAGAAGTGCAGAGAATTGTGCTCAACTCCAAAGTTTTGATTCAGAACAAACAACCAAAACAACACAACTCACATAATTTTAACTTTTAGACTAAGTTGAACATATTTAAATATACTAGTCATCTCAGAGCTCTGAGCCCCTCATGATATCTGAGAGGAAAAGTGTTGTAAGAATGAAGATCCAAGAATTTCTGCCAATAAGCATTCAAAAATTAGCAGCTAAGACCCATTGTAATTTTTCTAGAAGTATTTGGATTACTTTTGTCATCTAAGATACTTATACCATACCCAGAAACTATCAGTCTGTTCACTAATTGGCATATATATATATAATATCTATACATGTGAAAGCTAACAATCCCTAACTCTTAAGCGGTACCAGAGGGGGAAAAATCCCAAGATGATATGGTGAACAGCAAGAAACCACTATAGTTCTTACAGATAGCTTCTAATTCTGTCATCCAACTTTCTCATATATAGATATATAGATATATAGATATACAGATATACAGATATACAGATATACAGATATATAGATATATAGATAGATATATAGATATATAGATATATAGATATATAGATATATAGATATATAGATATATAGATATATAGATATATAGATATATAGATATATAGATATATAGATATATAGATATATAGATATATAGATATATATAGATATATTTCCATCTCATACTAAAAATTACTTACAGTATGTAGTTTGAAGATTTTCATTTAAAAATTATAACATTTTATCCTATTGTTTATAATTTTAAAATGAAAAACAGCAGTATTTTTAAACTGCTAATACTTGTCCTTTATTTTCTCTTCCTCATTTGTCTCTTTCTCTTCCTCTTTACCTGTCTTCTTACTTATTCTTTTCTTACTACCACCCACTTCATTTCACCAACTATAAGCACCCTACAAAAGAATCAAAACACTTTTCAGCTGCACTATCACCAAACTAGAAATGTATACTTTCCTTTTAGGAACTAATTGTAGAATGAAAAAAGGGATGCACTTTAACTAAAGTTACAATGAACTGAAATCCCAGGATAAAAAGTGCCTTACAAATATTACTAATAGTCTATTTTCATAAATAAAGGAAAGCAACCACTTTCATATCTAAATAATCTTGCATATCAAAACTAATGCTGGTTGATATTTCTAAGAAGCTGTCATCTCACTAAGTGCTTGTTTTATGTCAAGCATTGAGTTAAAGGGAATGCATTATTTATTTAATCTTCACTCTAATGCTATGAGAGTTGTGTTAGTAGTAGTATTATCATTTCTCAAATAAGAAATTTAAAATCTAAGATGGCTAAATAATGTGAATAATGTCAGAAAGCTAGAAAAAATGTGGAATTGAAATGCAGATTACACTCATTTTAAAGCATGTAGCTTTTAACTGTATGCTCTAATATCTCAAGAAATTTTAAAACGACTTCCAACTATATTTTGAGACAAAGACATAAATAAAATTCTTGATCAAATCAAGTCAAAGACTTTTTTTGGCCAAACCTTAGTTTACCGATGGAGCATAAATATTGCTTTTGTTTTCAAATGCAGTGTTCCACAAAGATAATAAGAAAAAAATTGTGCTTTACTTGACTGTATTTTAAAACAAATTTTTAACATATCATTCTTTAACTGCTAAATAATTATATAAGTATATCTACAATATACAGCTATTATATTGCATGATAATATGGTCATGCCTATAGAATTTAATGATGATTCTTTAATATTAAATGAGCAGTCTATATTCAACTTTTTTGAAATTCAGAGTTGTTTTATCCCTTTATGGGTCCAGAAGCCATATGAGACTTACATACTATAATTAAATATTTAAAATTTCTTATTAAATTTTAAACCTAAACTTTTAAATATTTAAATTCTATAGATCAAGTGAATAAATTATTAGGTAAATTCTATTTTTCAATTTTGACAAATGTGCCTTTATATAAAACTTGAAAACTAGTTGCTCAAATGCAGCTTTTATACAACTGAAAGTTTTAAAACAATATCAAAAATGACTAAGTATGTTCCTTGGTTAGCTGGTAATGTTTGGAGTTGTAAAAAGTAAATATACATAATTCATCAGTTTACCTATATTATCTTATCAAGGTTATTTTTCTTGATCTCATTACAACAGAAAAGCTAATTTTTATTGTTATGGCTATAATTTAACATAATTTATATTTAATTGGTGTGACTGATCTAAATAATTTTAAAAAATGCATTTATTTTCAATAACATAGAAATTTAATCTATATATATAATATATATATTTTAATTTAATTTTCTGAAAATTTAGATAAATAATTGCTTTTTATAAAATCACTACAAGTCTCAATTTTTGCATTCAAGTCAACTTCATCATTGTTAAAAACTGGTTCTACATCTAATCTGAATTTCCTCTAGACCTACACACATGAAAGTTTCAGTACTGATATATATGATTTCTTACTATAAAAATTCCCTCAGTCATCATCAGCCACTGTTCTAAATTTTATATTATTCCATTTGTACCTCCATAACCATAAGCAGAAAGAAATAGTACTTCATTATTGCAAAATATGTTCCAGTCATGTTATCAGGAAGGAAGGATTTGACAAGTCGGTTAAGGTGTCTTTTCTCCCAATGAAGCTCTTCTGCTTCTCAAATTCTTCCTATACTAGAAAGAAGTGTCACTTTATAATTCTACTGAAGGCATAATCTTCAAACCTTCACCACACTTGGATGAAGATTCCTATGATTTCTATGATATAAGGTAAAAGCCGTGAAGATTTCCCCTGGCATCTGAGTGGAGTTGATTACTGAATAGATGTTTTAGGATATCGATCATGTTGTAACCAGCGATGAGTGGGCAGATCTCAAGTCACAGAATTATTCACTATTTTAAAAATGATTTTTATATGTGCTTTATACTTTTGCATATATTTGTCCTGTGCAGGAATTGCAAGACCAGGAAAAGTAACTCTATTGTCCAGGGTTGTATATTATTTTCAATCTTGAAGAAATATCTGTTGACTGACAAGGCAATTCCAAAAACTTAGATAAGTCTGTGCATACTGTTTCAAGTTCAAGCCAACCAGGACTTTCATATCTGATTTACTCTGTTCAATATGCTTTGTAATATTATACCGTATTTCAATCCTCATCTGTACTTATCTAACTCAGAAGTGTAAATCAGCTATAGAGCACTGTCCACTGGGTCCCGTACAACATTGAGCAATCGGACTAAACTATACCCATGATATTTAAAAAAAAGAAAGAAAGAGCAGTTCATCACTGTTTCCATGCAATTTTATTTTTCATTATGTCAAGAATATTCATTAATATAAAACCAATAAAGGAGATTTTAGAAATAGGAATTACTCTGAAAATTTTGCAAGTGAATGCTTAAAAATGAAATAAAGAAGGGAGACATCCATTCTTTATTCCAAGAATAGGAGATTTATATACACCAAAGGAAAATAAGTGTGTGTTGAATTGCTACTTAATCCTTGTGCAGGCAGAATTCAATCAGGGCAAGGTTCCTGATCAAATTTCCATGATGATCTATCGAAGTTATAAATATGACAATTCCTTCAACAGAAAGAAAGATAGGTTATCAATATATATTTGAGCATATGAACAGTGAATGAGAAAAACAAATTTCAAAACTGTTTCTATTTCAGAGTGTAAATTATATTAAATAGCACAAAAAGCTTTATGCTAATGAAGGCAATCTATTAAAAGATGTATATGTATACATTATTATGTTTCAGTATATTTGGATAAATATACCAGAAAAAATATCTAAACCATTTGAATTGTACTAAAGTAATCATGAAAGAAATGAAACAAATAAAACATTGATTTAAAAGGAAACAATAAAATTATTTAGATTTATTAAGATTATTTAGATTTATTTAAAATTATTTAGATTATTAAGATTTCCAAATAAAAAGATTAATAATCTAATTACATTATGCTATTTTAGAAAAAAATATGGACTTAATATGGAAAGTACCTTAGTTTGAAAAGTCAAGTAAATGCAATCAGTGAAATTATTAGTCTTACATATCAAAAATGTTTCTTGTAAGTTAGAGAAGCATAAAATAAAATACAGAGAAAGAGATCACTTTTGGAATGAGTCAGTGAAAATTAGCTTTCTATATACACCATTACTGGCTCAGGGCACAGAATATTTCTGTCAAGTGTTTCCAAATCTGAATTTCAAGAAACCAGAAGTAAAGCATGAGTCACTGGAGTTGCCCTGCTCCTGCATCCTTCATGTTTTAAGTACTAGAAAATCCATTTTGTGAAACATAGAGAACAAAAGCGAAAGTTTAATTTCCTGCAAACACTTTCTGTGAGAAAAGATTTGGAATAGTTTGACTCCTATGTTATCCATATCATTTTCACCTCTGCCAGAGGTGTCATTGTCATTGTTAGAGCTTGCATCTGAATGTCCCCTCAAAGCCTCATGCAGGAACTTTTCAGAGGTGGCTGGATCTAGAATGTGCGATGCTGGGATTAAGTGTGAGTGATTACTAAATTAAGTCCACTGATTGGTTCAGAATAGTTCTGAGAGTGGATAATGGGACAGCTCTCCCTAGGTGTAAGTGTTACGTGCCCTAGGGGTGTGTAACCTGGATAGAGTACAAAGGATCAAAAGAGGGCTTCCTGCTGTGTGTCATGAACTGTTCCTCCACTATGATGCTCCTCTACCATGCCACCCTGCCTTGGAGCCAGCCCACTATGAATTGAAACCTCTACAAACTGTGAGCTAAATAAACCTTTTCTCCTTTAATTTTGGGTGTCAGCTATTTTGTTTCAGAAGCAAGAAAAGTAACTAGGACACGCATAAACACAGGCATTTTAGATTTATTATATTATAATACAGGTTACAAATATAGTTCAGTGAGAGTGCTTAATACATATGAGTTCTGAGGTTTGATAAACCAAATAAGTTACAAAAAGGCAGATAAATTACAAAAATCATGCTTTTAAAACTATGAAACCTGAACAAGTTAATATTCAGAAACTACAAAGTCTTTCACAGAAGAGGGACAATGCTGAGAAAGAAAATATGTCATGAGTGTGAGATACGGAAGAAAAGAAGAAGATATCAGATACAGAGTTTAGTAACTGCTAAGCACCACATGTCAGTTGGCATGGTAGACCATAATTTGGAGGAATTCTACTCACAGACCAAATATGTACCTGTAGAGGACCACCTGGATGGCTCTCCTTGAATAAAGAGCAATTACTTCCACTTTGGTTAAACTGGCCTTGTCTCCATGTACTGATATGTACAGAGCTGGATAAGCCAGTTCCTTTCATTGGCTCGAAGAAATGTAAATAAGGCTAGCTGAAGTACTGACACATAAATCTTTGAAACCAGGCCACAGTTGTGTTTCCCTGTTTAGTGTCTCCCTCTAAATGATGGAGCCCAGTGTGATGGCAGAGCCACACAACTCCAGGACTGTCAACTGGGTTTGTACCTTGAGGCTATGACTTCCCAGGGCAGAAAAGGTTTGCACATCAGAACTGAGTCAGCAGCCTTCTAAACATTTAATACTACCTCAATTGTGTTATGCAGGTTGGTCTTTCTGCGTATCCTTCTCTGTATATTGCAGAGGTGCTTTCTGGCCTCCTAGCTAGCCCAGCTCACAGTACTCACACAATTCCTGCCATTCTTCATAGTCACTCATCCTTTTCACTCTCTTGTGAAGAAGTCACTCTCTTCTTTACAAATCAATAAAATCTAGGTTAGACCCTGGGTCAAGGCCTTTGTTCTGTGAACCCTCATCTGGATTGGACCCAGGAAACCCTGGTTGCCATTAACTATAAGTATATATTGGTATCTTTATTCTCACCATGAGATGCACTGGAGGTCATAGATTGGAATTAACTTACCAGAATTCCAATAACGTTTCCATGGGTTTACAAATATAAACCTCCCAGACCACAAGGAAGATGGAAAAAGGGTCTCTATATGTACCTATCTGCTAATTCTTCTTAATGGGTACTCACCAATTGTGAGAAGTAATGCACCAAAAGTAGGGAGGTGGCCCCAAAGAATGAGCTCTAAGAGACAGCCCCAATGTGGTATGCATTTCAAACACATGTATTCTTCACATTAGGTTTTGTTGAAGAAGGGAAGCAAGTTGATTCAATTTTATCATCTGAGAGAAACTGGAGGGATCAGACACATCACATGCACACACACACACACACACACACACACACACTTACACAAATGGAATTGTTATTTGGTGTTCAACTACCAAAGTATGATGATTAGTTAGAAAACCTAAAGTAAAACTTCTTAAAAGCATTCGATGTCCTCCTGAAGTATAGACCCACAGCCCCCTGATAGCTGGAAGACAGATAATACTTCTGAAAATGGGCTTGCATGGGCCAGAAAACATGGTGTTAAAAGCAAAGACAGACTTTCCAGAGATCTCAAAACCTGGCAAGTAGGGAGAATTATATAGTTTCACAAACTATCAGCTCAGCTACCCTAGCCAGATCTCTGAAATCCTGGAAGTCCTCTGATTTTAAGCCCTATCAAAGAAAATCATGATTCAATTGTCAAAGCATTTGAAGACAGTGGAAAACTAAGTTAACAATTACATCACTAACTCAACCTCTACTATTAATGGCATGATTAAAAATGAAGAAAATATTATTTAGTTCCTATTTTTATTATATAAAACATCTCACAATACGATAGCTAACATAATTATATTACTAATTTCTTTTAGCTCATTGAAGAGATCGGTTTGTGTTTATGTTGGTTGAATATTTTGCATGTTTATGTCTTGTTACCTGAGCAACTACTTTGAAAACAATACACAAAATATTAACTGTTATGAATTTCTTATTATCCTGTTTTGAAATTCTGTATCACTGTTTTTATTTTTGTTTACTTTTCTTTCTTTGAATAAAATAATTTTTAAAATTTCACAGTGAAAAAATGCAAGATAAACCAATAAGAAAAATATGTGAACAGTAGATAAGAAAATATAATCCATAATTGTAATTCAGAAATTGACCAAATGTCAGAATTATCCAACAGAAAATTTAAAATAACCATGCCAAAAAAGTTAAAGAATATTGCAAAAATGGTAAATTATTAGCATGGAGAATTAGGAAATTTCAGCAAAGTCATGGTGAGCATGTGAAAAGTAGGATAATAGAAATCATTCTACTGGATCGATTTAGAAAAGATTGGACATGGAAAAAGACAGTGTTATGAAAAGTATCCAAACAGACACAAGGAGAAAATAAAAAACAAGTTAAAATAAAAAGAACACAATATTCATCATGTATGGAATAATATCAAATATTTTAATATATATATGTAAGCAGACTACCAAGAAAAACATAAAGAATGGAGATTACAAAGTACTAAATTGATGGCTATCAATTTTTCAAAGCTGATGAAAACATCAAACCACAGATTCACATAATTTAGTGAGTCCTAAGCAGGACAAATACAGAGAAACAGAGAGAGACAGAAAGAGACAGAGAGAGAGAGAGAGAGAGAGAGAGAGACAAAGACAGAGAGAGAGAGACAGAGATAGAGAGAGAGAAGCAAAATAAACAGACAAGAAACTGTCAAGTCACATCATAATCAAATTTATGAAAAACAAAAAAACCATATCTAAAAGCAACTAAAGGACAAACACATTTTACAAGTGGAAAATATTATTAATAATAACTGACTTTTCTAGAGAAATAGTGAAAGCTAGAAGAAAAAGGAATGATGTCTATATAGGGCTAAGTATGGAGAGTTTATGAGCCTAGAATTAGATCGGCGGTTGGAACAGTCTTCAAAATTGAAGGCAAAAAAATTATATTCTTGGGCTAAGGATTTAGCTCAGTGGCACAAAGTGACTGCCTGGAAATCATGAGTTCATGAGTTTGATCTCCAGTTCCAAAAAAAAAAGTATTCTCATGCGGATAAAACACTGACAATAACATAGCATTTGTTTTCTGTATAAATACTAAAGTATTTCATGCTGAAGAAACATGATAGCAGGTAGAATTAGGACTACAGGAAAAAAGGAAAAGTATCAGAGAAGGTAAATATATGTGTTTTTTAAATGAACTTACTGTTTTTTGTATACATCTTTTTGTGCATATATACATGTACACATATACATGCATGATTACGTATATACATATTCACACTTACCCATATTATCCAATTAAAATTCATATAATTATTTCTTAATTTATTTTAGGGAATATGTCCTCTATAAAGCAAAAATAAAACTATTCCATGCAATTGTAAAATTAATAGCGGTAAAACATAAAGGAACAAGTGTACAAATAATAGAAGGAAAATAAAGGAAATTGTATAGACCCAAATACATGAAGATTTAAAATTTCATTTGTGTGCTAGCTTAGTGATTGCTGGTGTAATGGATAAAACAATGATCTAAAATTTAAAATCATATAGAACCATATAATATCAAAATGATAGATTAAAGTCAACAGAGGCTGCAAATATAAATTGAATAAATACTCCAGATAAATGGTGTCAGGCTAGACAAAACTCAAGACTAAACTATGTTACGACTAAAAGAAATATACTTTGTGAAAACCAAGAAAAGAATAAACTGAAAATGAAAAGTTAGAAAAAAGATACATCATGCTAACACTAAACTTATTAATATTGAACTATTTACAGTAAAAGACTGCAGTAAAAAAAGTATTCATAAAATGAGTAGATAAATTATATACAAAATGCTATTGCATGAAATTGACAAGCTGATTCTAAAGTATGTGTGGAAACATAAAGGTCTCAACACAATCACAAGGGTTTCCACATTTGGAGAACTTGGCTTACCTGATTTCAAGACTCACTAATGAATTATAATAATTAAGACAGAGGAGTATGGTATTGGCATAAAAATGAAAAGCAGAAAATCGAATAAAATACAAAGTGTAGAAATAGACACACAAATATAGAGTCAATTTATTTTCCATCAAGGTGTTAAGCCAAATCAATGGTGAAAGGAAAATCAATAAAAAAAATCCAATTTTTTAAATGAGCAAAAAACTTGAATATGTAGTTAAAAAAAATTAAACATGTCTACTATGTACTATGGAAATATTTAAAATCATGGGTCATCACAAAAATGCAAATTAAAATCTCAAAGAGATGCTATTTGCAACTTCAAACATGACTGTATTTTTAAAATTATGTCAATAAATGTCAACTATGGGAAGCAACTAGAACTCTTATTTTTGTTTATTGGACATGTAAAATAATAAAGCTAGATATGTTATTTATATTTATTTGAAATTTATTTGAAATATATTTGTATTTATATATTTATTTGAAATATATATATTTATTTCATGTGTATGTAAAATGTTTGTGTATATATGTGTGCACATACATTTCACATGTGTGTATAATATATATGTATATATAATGACCTAAAAATTTGATGTCTAAATATTTATACCAGAGGAATGAAAACAAATGTCCACCAAATGATTTATACAAAAATAAGTATATTTATCTTGTTTATAATAGTAATCAAAATAATCTAATCAAATAATAAACTAATAAAACAAACAAATAATAAACTAATCAAAATAATCATCAACAGGAGAATGGATATACAGAAACTGCTATATTCATATAATGGAATACAACTTATCAACAAGGACTAGTATACAACTGATACACATAACAACATAAATTAAACATTAAAACTTGAATTGATGTTACTAGCTAAAAAATGTCAGATCCAAAAGAGTGTCCATTAGATAGCTGCATTCATAAGAAGTACAAAGAAAGCAAAACAAATAATAGATAATGAAATCAGCAAGTAACTGGTTAGGGGGAAGAAGTCAGGAGAGGGAACTGATGTGGCAATATATATGGAAATTTTCTGTGATGATGAATATTTTTTCTGTCTCATTTTAATGATGGCTACAGTGGTAAAACTAGCTGTCAAAAATAACTGAAAAAATACTCAAGATGAGTGGATTTGACTGTAGAATAATCATCCATAAAAGAAAAAAGAAAAGAAATAAACAAGGGTTTTCTCCAACATTACTGTTAGTAGTACCTTGTAGTTCTTGTAGAAGAGAAAGTAATGAGCAATAAATAAAAAGATTCCAATTTAAACACTCTAAAGATGTCTTTACCATTTCCTTAAACACAAGTACCTTCAAATTGATCTCCCTAGCACAATTAAATTAAAATTAGTCCCAACCACAAATTGGGTTTACAAAAGCTCTATCATCCTAGAATATAGTATTTATTCAACAAATATCTGAAAAAGTATTTACACTAAAATGAGGAAACATAATCCTCATATTAAAACAGATGATATCAAAAATATTTCCAATCCTCAGAAAGTTGAAAACACATATTTGTCATTGTTCATTTTTAAACTGCCACATTTTTATAATTATACCCATTTCCTTTTTTATCATTTATGTCTCTTTGGAAAAGACACAAACATAATTTTTATTTGAGTACCAATTTCTGCTGCTATGTCATAGCTCAGAAGACTAAAGAAGAAAATGCATAAAGTAGCAAAACAACACATTCTTCACCACATTATCATAAAATATATGGACATTTGTGTCCATACCCAAAGTCACTTCCCTAGAGCTAGAAAATTACTCTGCTCAGTTACAGTCATTGCAGAGAAGTAAAGGGGAAAAGAGAGGCTATTATAACTAGCTGTAACAGTAGAGAAAATGCTATTATATTTATATTTAATACAAATTTCTTGATTAATTTGAAAACTATCTGTATTCATATATCTCCACTGATATCATGTTTCAAGTTAGTCATCTTATCTGTTTTCAACATAAATTCAGATATCTCAAATGTTCAAGTATTCCCAGGTATCTCAGACATCTCAAGATATTTCAGATATATCTAGTATTGAAATGTAATTTACAAATCTCTTTCTATCCTTGAGGAAGACATTAATCCCCATACCACAGCCTGGTGAACAGGCATGGCCTTAACATCTTTCTCCAACAGAACCTGTAACTACCAATCAACAAGTGCTCATGGTGAAATGAAACTGTTTGCCATCCCTGTTCTGAATTTTTGTTAGTATGCCCTTGATCCAGATTCTATAGCCATAAAATGAGGAGAAATATTTATGACATGAATCAAAGAGTCAGGAGTGCAGTCTTTAAAACTATCATGGCATCTTCTTGCTTCAGATAACATAGAGACTATGTGAGTTAAAATGAATTACTGTTGGCTAGGATTTTATTTGGTGAAACAGGATGAATATACACAATGATGCATTATCACTTTCAAAAAATATTTACCAATTAGAAGAAAACATGCAAGTTGTCTGAAATTATAAATAATTATAAGGTTGTTTCAAATGTCTCAAATCAACTAATATAAATAACTGTCTTTAAGACACAAAGAATTCTCATTTTATTGATTTCTTCCCTGGAAATAAGTCTTCTAATGCACCCTCACCAAATTCTTGAATTTAATAAGCATTGCTGATATAGAACATTCAACACAAAATAGACATATTCTTCTCCACAATGGCTAGCCACTAAATTATAATTGCCCTCTAGTCTTCTAATAGCTAAAAAATCTCTTGTTCCAGAACAGTTACTAAGGTCAATAATTATTAAGTAAGCATAAGTGGTCGTCTCTGCAGAATAAGTAGAAAAGTCAAATAAGATTAATACAGAGTATAAGAAAGCAATAGTCAGGGAAAGGAAGTGCATAGTGAGTGTCTAATGTTTGAGTACTTTAGAAAATATTGGAATGAAGTCTTCCAATTTAGATTCTCTAACAAATATTAAGAGAAGATTTCCTGCTAGCTGAAAGTAAACAAGCAAAATATTTAGCTTTAGAATTCAGAATGTAAGACCCTGAAATGTTTCAGGATTGGGGAAATTAATATGTCCAGACTTCTCTTATCTCACTCACTATAAAACAAATCTTAATACAGTTAATTTAACTAAAACAGAAACTTTTTACAATATTTTTGCAGTATTTTTTACAATAATTTTACAGTAATTTTTTACCAAAATTTTAAGCTATTTAAAACTGTATTTTGGGGAGACCTATGCTCCCAGCATTTGAGTTTCTGGGGAGCTACCAGGATGCTGGACTGGGTCCAGCAGATTTCAGGGCCTCAGTAGACCACACCCAGCGGCCTTCTTTCAGCTCAGGAGGCAGAGATCGTGCACAAGGGCTCTGGGTTCTTTTGGGCTGGCCTGGGGAGAGCTTAAGACCAGCACTGCCAGTGGTTGAGTTCATATCCACTCCCCTAGGACAGGGGATTGTGCCCCCGGGGTTCTGCCAGCCCCAGTTCTCCATGCCCAGCTTCCGCCTCTGAATTAAGGGAGCCAAGAGTCTGCAGGGGAGTTGAGATTGCCCGAGGTGAGTCCTGCTGACCAGGGGAAAGTTGGACATCTATGCTCCCGGCACTTGAGTTTCTGGGGAGTTACTGGGGAGGCTGGACTGGGCCCAGCAGATTGCAGGTCCTGTCGACCATGCCCAGTGGCCTTCTTTCAGTTCAGGAGGTAGAAACCTTGCACAAGGACTCTGGGCTCATTTGGGCTGGCCTGGGGAGAGCTTAAGAACAGCACTGCCAGCAGTTGAGTTCATATCCACACCCTTAGGACAGGGGATAGTGCCCCAGGGGTTCTGCTGGCCCCAGTTTTCCACACCCTGCTTCCACCTCTCAACTTAGGGGGCCAAGTACCTGCAGAGGAGCTGAGAGTGCTCCAGTAGCTGAGGGTGCAGGAGGAGATTTGCAACACAGCCCGAGGAAGCTTTGGAACACCACTCAAACCAAGGATATAAAGAAAAATGACAAAAGGAAAGACCAAAAGGCAGGCTCAAATCTCCAGCCCATCCCAAGAAAGCCTAGGAACCATGTACATAGAAGAAAATAGAAGCCATACACCTGAAATGACTGAAATGATTCAGCTGAAATAAAGAAGCAACTAGAGGAAGCTATGGAGAAATTCAAATCAGAAATAATTGCTCAGGTAAAAGAAGAAATGATAAAATTAGTGAAAGAAATAGTGAATACATTTAGTGAAGACACAGCTAAAAAATTAGAGGAACAAAGCAAACAGATAGAATCCCTAAATGAACACTATAAGAAACAAACAGAATACCTAAAGCAGATTCAAAGATGTGTACAGGAAATAAAAATTCTATTGAAAGCTGTAAAAACTGCCTAAACAAAAATGAAGATAGAATTTCAGACCTTGAAGATAAGATTGCAGCCAGTGAACAGGAAAGGAAAGATCTCTTAAAAAATAACAAATAATCAGGAAATAAAAATTCAACAGCTGCAAGATGATGCAAAGAAAAATAACATAAGATTAATAGGGATAAATGAAAAAGAAGGGGACAGCCCAGATGATATCAAGAGGATATTTACAGAAGTAATAACTGAAAACTTCCCAAACCTGAGAGTGGAAACTGACATTTGGATTAGTGAAGCATATAGAACATCAAATAGTCATAACCAAAATAAAACTACAACCAGACACATAATAATCAGCATCCCAGAAATCCACCATAAGAACACAACACTAAAAGCTGTTAGAGAGAAAAGACAGATCACCTATAAAAGAAAACCTATCAGAATCACAACAGACTTCTACACACAAACAATGAAGTCAAGAAGAGCATGGAGTGAAGTATTTCAGATCCTAAAGGAAAATCACTTCCAACCCAGACTGACGTATCCTGAAAAACTGTCCTTCAAAATGGATGGAGAAATAAGATACTTCCGCGACAAAGAACAGCTGAAAAACTTCATGACCACCAAACCAACCCTACAAGGAATACTGAAAGATATTCTAGATACACATCAGTTAAACCCATGAAGAAAGGCAGACAATTAAACAGAATGGAAAACTAAAGATACAATAGCAGAAAGATAACATGTCAACAATAAACGAATATACAACAGTTATATCCATTAATGTAAATGGCCTCAACTCACCAATCAAAAGAAACACACTGACAAAATGAATTAAGAAACAACATCCAATAATATACTGTCTACAAGAAACCCATCTAACCCAAAAGGAAACCCATAGACTGAAAGTCAAAGGATGGAAAACAATACTTCATGAAACAGGAAACCAAAAAAAAAGTGGGAGTAGCCATCCTGTTTGCAGACAATGGGAACTTCAAACCAAGAATGACCCAAAGAGATAAAGCAGATCACTACATACTAGTTAGGGGAAAACTTCAAGAGGAAGAGATAACAATCTTAAATATATATGCACCAAATTCCAGAGCACCCAGCTATACAAAGCAAATATTAACAGAAATGAAAAATCAAGTAACTAATAACACAATTTTAACAGGAGACATTAACTGCCATTGACACAAAGGGACAGATCAACCAGACAGAAAATCAGCAAAGAAATAACAGAACTAAATCATACCTGTGAATAAATGGACTTGATAGATGTATATAGAGTGTTCCATCCAACAAGATCAAAATATCCATTCTTCTCAGCAGCACATGGGACGTTCTCTAAACTAGACCATATACTAGCTAACAGAACATATTTAAGTAAATGCAAAAGAATTGAAATTATCCCATGCATGTTATCGGATCATAGTGCCATGAAAATAGAAATTAATGATAAAAGCAAATGCAAAAAACTCACAAACACATGGAAACTGAGTAATACACTCTTGAGCAATCAGTGGGTCATGGAGGAAATTAAAGAAGAAATTAAACAATGTCTACAAGTAAACAAAAATACAAACACAACTTACTGGAATTTGTGGGATGCAATGAAAGCAGTCCTCAGAGGAAAATTTATTACACTGAGTTCCCACATCAGGAAGACAGAACGAACACAAATAAACAACCTGATGCTACAACTCAAACATCTAGAAAAAGAAGAGCAAGCCAAGCCCAAAGCCAAAAAAAGGGAGGAAATTATAAAGATCAGAGCAGAAATTAACGCAATAGACACTAAGAAAAAAATTTAAAGAATCAATGAATCAAAGAGTTGGTTCTTTGAAAGAATAAATAAAATTGATAAGCCCCTGGCCAACCTTATTAAAAAAGGAAAGAAAAAACTCAAATTCATGCAATAAAGAATGAAAAAGGTGAAATTACTACACTCTGTGGAAATACAGAAGATCATCAACACCTATTTTGAAAACCTCTACTCTCGTAGGTTCGATAACACTGAAGAAATAGATAGATTTCTAGATACATATGAACTACCAAAGCTGGATCAGGAAGATGTAAAACTGCTGAATAACCCAATTTCTATTACTGAAATTGAAAATGTAATCAAGACCTTGCCAACAAAGAAGAGCCTAGGCCCAGATGGTTTCATTGCAGAATTCTACAAGAAATACAAAGAAGACTTAATTCCAACAGTCCTCAAACTCTTCAATGAAATTGAAAGGGAAGCAATTCTTCCTAAGTCATTCCTGGGAGTAAATATTACTCTAGTACCAAAACCTGAGAAAGACCCAACTAAAAAAGAGAACAATAGGCCAATCTCCCTCATAAACATAGATGCAAAACTTCTCAATAAAATATTAGCAAACAGGATGCAGCAAATCATCAAGAAGATTATACACCCCAACCAAGTGGGATTCATCCCAGAAATGTAGGGATGGTTCAACATACATAGATCAATAAATGTAATCCACTGTATCAATAAAGCCAAAAGTAAGAACCACATGATCATCTCTATAGATGCAGAAAAAGCTTTTGATAAAGTCCAACACTCATTCATGATAAGAACCTTACAGAGAATGGGAGTAGATGGTCTTTACCTCACTATGATAAAGGCCATCTATGACAAACCAACAGCCAGAATCATATTAAATGGCCAAAACCTGAAAGCCTTTGCCTTAAAGTCAGGCACAAGAAAAGCATATCCTCTATCACTGCTCCTATTCAACATAGTACTGGAAAAACTAGCCAGAGTAATTAGAAAAGAGAGAAATAAAAGGAGTAAAGATAGGCAAAGAGGAAGTTAAATATCATTGTTTGCAGATGGCATGATACTTTACATAGAAGACCACCAAAGCTCCATTGAAAAACTCCTAGATATAATAAATAAATACAGCAATGTATCTGGATTCAAAGTCAATACTCAAAAATCAATAGCATTCCTCTACACTAACAACAAAAATGCTGAGAGAGAAGTAAGAGAAGTCACACCCTTCACACTAGCATCCAAAAAAATGAAATACTTAGGAATTAATCTCATGAAAGAAGTAAAAGAGCTATAAAAGGAAAATTATAATACCATGAAAAAGGAAATCTAAGAGCACCTCAGAAAATGGAAAGACATCCCTTGTTCATGGACAGGAAGAAAAAACATTGTAAAAATGGCCATTCTCCCAAAATTACTATACAGATTCAATTCAGTCCCAATCAAAATACCACTAACCTACCTCATAGATCTAGAGAAATCACTCCTAAAATTCATCTGGAACCAGAAGAGACCTAGAATAGCAAAGGCAATTCTAAGCAGCAAAGGCAAGGCAAGAGGCATCACAATCCCTGACTTGAAATTATACTACAAAGCTACAGTAATAAAATCAACATGGTACTAGAATAAAAACAGACCTGAAGATCAACGGAATAGATTGGATGATACAACCACAACCACAAACTCACTCAACCACCTTATCTTTGATAAAGGGGCCAAACATGCTCGTTGTAAGAAAGACAGTCACTTTAAGAAATGGTGCTAGAAAAATTGGCTATCCATATGCAGAAGACTAAAACTAGACCCATGCCTATCACCATGTACTAAACTAAAATCTAAATGGATCAAAGATCTAAATATTAAAACAGAAACACTAAATCTGTTGGAAGACAAAGTAGGTAAAAAACTTGAAGATATAGGGGTAGGTAGAGAATTCATGAGCAAGAATCAAACTACATGGCAATACTTCCCAGAATCAATAACTGGGACCACATCTTATTAAAGACTTTCTGCACATCAAAAGAGATTTCCATCAGAGTGAAAAGAAAACTCACAAATTGGAAAAAAAATCTTAATGGACTGTCCGTCAGACAAAGGACTTCTGTCTAGAACTTATAAAGAATTAAAAAAAATCAGACCCACGAAATTCAAAGAATGGGCATCTGAAATGAATACACAGTTCTCAGATGAAGAAATATGAATGGGAATTAAATACATGAAAAAATGTTCATCATCATTAGTCATTAGAGAAATGCTAATTAAAACCACACTGAGATTCCATCTCACTCCAGAAAGAATGTCCAGGATAAAAAAATCTACCAACAACAAATGCTGGAGAGGCTGTGGGGAAAAAGGAACTCTTCTGCACTGTTGGTGGGAGTGTAGACTGGTGCAACCACTGTGGAGGTCAGTCTGGAAATTCCTCAAAAAGCTGGGTTGGAGGTCCCATTTGACCCAGCTATTCCACTTCTAGGCATATTCCCAGAAGAACTGAAAACATCATACCACAGTGATATATGTGCACCCATGTTTATAGCAGCACAATTTGTAATAGCCAGATCTTGGAAACAACCTAAGTGCCCATCAACTGAGGAATGGATAAAAAAGTTGTGGCATTTTTATACAATGGAGTGCTACTCAGCTATAAAGAATGATCACATTGAGATATTTATAAATAAATGGACACAACTTGAGACCATATTCATAAGCGAAATAAACCAAACTCACCTGTGTAAATATCATACAGTCTCCCTAGTATGAGATTTGGTAAGAGTATATAAGATTTTATGGTAATCATGATTTCCCATTTCATTGCTTTGAAGCCTTTCAATGTTTTCATTCATTGGAACAGTTTTATTCTATTTTGTTTGATTTTATTACGTGTGATGGAATGAACAGCTGTTTTGAAGAAAACAAAACATTATGGCAGCCATTGCTGATTTAATATCCTCTTGCTTAGAAGTCCTACCATGCTTCTACTCTGCTATTACCATCGGTTTTATCATGTTGTGTTTTATTGGGATTTTAATATATGTGATAGTATAAACAAATTTTTTTACTGAAAATGAGATATTATAGTAGCCCTTGATCATTCTCTGTTATTCAGTTCAGAATGTAATTCTTTCATTCTTTTGAATGGTTTTATACTATTTTGTTATATTTGATATTATTGTATTTGATAGGCTCAACTATTGCAGAGAAAGAGATATTTTGATAGCTACTGTTAATGTCTGGTTGTCTTATTGTAAAGTGCTATGTTGCTTATGCTGTTCTCTGATCTTCTTTGTTCTGTCCTCTTGTTTTATTCTCTTTAAAAAAAACTGTTATTTTTAAAACCTGTCAAATTTATTTTAATTGTAATAGACACTAAGTTCTCCCAGATTTGAACAGACCAAACCCTTATATTAAAATGCTCATTTCTCGAGATTTTTTTTTTATTGGTACTGGAGATCAAACTCACAACCACACGCTTGCAAGGCAGGCACTTATGCTGCTGAGCTAAATATGCAGCCCTAAAATGCTCATTTCTAAAATCTAGCATTATGACCTTTCAACAAGGAATTGATTTTGAAGCCCTCAACTTCTCACTTTCACTTAGGTTCCCTGGTTGATCAACTCGAATATTTGCCTCTGGGCATGCACACAATATTTTGTAGCCTTCATTCTAGTGCGACTAGACAAAGGTGATCCTGTGTGGCCTATTTGCTCCCAGATCTGCCCCTTTCCCTGGTCAGCTCTGCATGGCAGAGTTACTAAGCTTGGAAGCTTGTCTCTCCCAGGCTTGTGCTAATGACTTCAAGCTGGAGATGTTAGAGGACTACTCGGAGAAATGGACCAAGATAACATTTACACATGTGGCTGCCCTTCCTGCTTGGCTCTAGCTCCCATTGAACAGCACCACCATCCTTCCAGCTTTCATTATGTAGCATGACCTAGATTCTGAGACCACTACCCCTTCCAACTGAAAGAGGCAGCCGCTTCCTGCCTTTGCTAATCTCTGAGGTGACTGACTGTCCTCTTCTGTTTCTCAGCTCCTTTATTACACACATAACTAATATGTTTTATGAAATTGCTTGTAACCAATTCTTTATTTTGGAACACTGATGTAGTTTCTTTCCATCTGGTCTTATACCACCATATCTCTGAGTACTGATCAAAGTAACATAAACAGAAGTAATAAGCATCACTTCCATTAAAATTCCCTGTGGTGTTTTAATTAATGGTCAACTTAAGCAGCAACTGCTAAGTCTGCATGGTTTTGGCCACAGAAGAGCCACCTGAGAATTGTTGCCAGGATGGCAAAAAATGAAAATTGGAAGAGAAAATGACATGCTGCTGATTTCCCAGGAGAAGCTTTGCTGTGGTTGGTTTTCCTGATACGATTTTGGCTGTTTCTGTTGCTGGAGGAGCTTAGATCTTCACCTTGAGAGTTGCTTCCTGACTCCAGTGCAGATCCCTCAGCCACTGGCACAGATCCTTCAACCACTAGCACAGACTTTCTAGCTCCCACCACTGGTGCATAGGCCTTTCTGGTGCAGGTCATTGATGTGGACTTTCATCAGACATTGCCTGGGCTCTAGGCCTTCAGCAAACTCGTTGGGAACGTTGCCAGGCCCGCAGTTAGATTCCTTGAGTTTCTAGCCTATGGACAGATCGCTTGAACTCTTTTGCATTTGACTTCTTGGGTAAATATTGTAAGATAATCCTATAAATTTATGTGTCCTGTGCTAAATCTATTCCCTTGGAAACCCTGACTATAATACTCTCCAAGCATGATATGGCACCCCCCTCCCCCTGTCCTAGGATTGTGAGGTTATAGAAGGGAAAGAGTCCTTACCCCTGGACAGATACTATATTGTGCAACAAATCTGATATTAGGTGTTTGAACTTCCAGGGTGTTTTGCTACACTATCTACCACATTTACTTTAACTAATACAAGCGTCTTCCTGCTTGTCATGTCTCCTGTGATTCTTTGGTCTGTACACATATGAAATAATTTAAAAATTATTTACATCCAATAGTGAAGTTTGAAAATTTTTCCAGGAAATATAATTTGGTGATCAATCCTCAATAACTCTATCCTTGGGAAAAAAAATCACTTAAATGTAAAGCTAAACATTGGAGTATCACATCCGTTCTTTAAAGTTAACCTTCCAAATATGTGTGAGGTTACCATCTGCTAAGATGAGCAGTCACAATGTCCCTCAAAATACATCAATTTAGACATAACATGTTTTCTCATATAATAGCAAGCATGAGTGATCCAATGTTAAGATGGCTCAGTGATGATGGGGATTTTGTTTTACCTTATTTTGTGATCCTCATTTCTTGTTCTTGAGTACATTATGAAATGGGGTTTCCCTAGCACATCCATACACCAGCCTCAGGGAGAAAAGAAATAAAGAGAAATGAGAAGCTCATTTTATTCCAAACACACAAGCCAGAAACTGCATGTGTCACATAGATGGAAACTAGTCACATTTTTTTATATAACTACAAGGAAGGTTGGAACTATGTCCAGCTGAAATTTCTGTTACTCTAGAAAGGAGAAATAGGTATGGGGGCAGGAAGTGTGGAACATCTGCTTCTCCTGTCACAGAAGTCAGCGAACCAAATGAAGCTGTTAAAGGGTTCTGCCCAAAAGTCAAGAAAAAGGGAAATTTCTTATTTAAAAAAATGCCAAAGTGAAGAAGCTGAACAATTTCAGTGAAAAGTACAGGTTATAACGTACCTATTTTGAAATTATTTCATTGACATTAAAATGTCAATTTGATGATGTATTATAACTGCTAAAAATTTTATAATTAAACTATGGCACTTGGCTTCCTTATTTAAATTTTGTATACTATTGTCATGCTTCTAGATTTATTGTATATACATTTTAGCACATATAACTCTTTTTTTCCTATCTTACTCTACACAAAGCTATTTGTATGATTGCGTATTCTTTCTTATGATACTTTAGAAGGCAGTTAAACTCAATGTGCTAAACAAAGTGCACTGCTCAAGTAAAATAATGACATTATAAACAGCCATGATCAAGTTTACACATGAGCAGGCAATAACTATGAGATCATTACCACTGCCTGATCAGAAATGATTATAGTAATCTATAGCCAAAACTCAGAAGTCCAAATATTAAAAGAAATAAATGGAAAGAGTTGTAAAGTACTAATACATACCCCTTTGTACTTTTTTCTTCCCACTTTGACCACTTTGACTCATTTTTGTTAGTAGTGTGCCTTTTTAAATACAATAGGTTTTATGGAGTAGCATATCATCTTGTTGAGACCTGAAGTTTTGCGGTTAATATTTATGTAGCTGTGATTTTTATATACTGATCATTATTTCTGTTTCTAGATACTATCTATGAGCACAGGATGGAGTAATTATAATGATAGAGCAAAATCTAAATAATATCTTTGATAGTAGAATATAGCATGATACCCAGCAATTGAGACTCAAGGGGAAGGGACAAAGATGAAAGAATACACAAGGTCACTAAATTTCTCAGCATGCATTGTGAAAAATGCAAGCAGCACAGTCTAACAACAGGTTAGTAGGTGAAGGACTCAGTGTATTACTTGAATCTTTAACCAAGAGCAATAAAAGTAAAAGAACAATTAGCAGAGATGTGTGTCAGTTGTCCATTGCAGTTTCTGCAGGGTCAGGAATCGTAGCATGGCTTAGCCTGGTGGCACTGCTCGGGATTTTCCACAAGGCTACAGTTAAGGTGTCGACCCAAGGTTTGCACTAGGGGAGGGTACACTGGTAAACTCAATTGCTTGTTGAAGTCATTGTTGTCTATTAGTCATCAGTTCCTTGCCCCATGGATTTTTCTACCCCATGACAGCTGGTTTCCCTAAGAGCAAACCAACAAAAGCATAAAAGTGGATGAGATGGAAGCCATAATTTCTGTGCAGTTTATTCTGGAAAGTGACATCTCATTACTTTTGCCATAAATGTATTCATTAGCAGAGTCATTATTTTCAACTCACACACAAGAAAAAGGACCACAGTGTGCTAGAAGGCAGGGTTCACCGGGGACAATCCTAGAAGCTGCCTACCACAGTGACAAAAATAAGTGCTTGGTAAGGATCAGTTTGTATTTAAACAAATTACTTGCCACTGTTATAGACATACTTAGAGTCCTTTCAGCTATTTTACTCAAATGTATTTAAGAAGCATTACTATATGATACTTTACTTAACGTCTAGATAATTAAATATATGTTCCTATCTTCCCTGGTTTTGTGTGTATTTTAACTTCATTACATGAGTACTGAAACTTCCTCAGAACTGATCTCTTTCCATAGATCTCTCCTATCTAGTTATCTCATGTTCTTTTTAAATTACATTCCCTCTCTTAATAATATTCTTATCATGCAATTCCTCTTCCATAAAACTGTTTTAGGCTTGTTGTTTCTAACTTCTGTTTTGCTATCATAGCTCATCCTACCAAAGCAACCTGGGAAGGCTTTTCTCTCTAAGAAGCAATTTTGTTTATGCTCATCTACTTTTCTGTCACTTCTTTCCTTTATTCTGGTTATCCTGCATACCTGCATGGCTTTCCATATTTCTATCTTCCTAAAAAATGTTCACATAATTACTCGATGTCTGGTTCAAGACTCATCTCCTTGACTTAGGCATTCTCTATATCCTAGCTAATAATGTTTTATTTCCTATAAAACTTACAGGGCAGTTAATCACGTACTATTCTGTGACAGCTCTTACACGAATATAACTTTCAACTTTTATTAATATTTAATATAAAAGTAATATTTCTTCAGCTGGTTTATTAGTACCTCAAACACAAGAATCTGTATTTCAAAATACTTCTATCATTCTCAGTGCATCTACGTATAGATGTCACTCAGAAAACTATCTGAAAGACTTACTGTCATAGAAATAAAACTGAAACATTTGCCTTTAGATATGCTTTTAAGCTACATCAATGAATTATAACCACTCAGTCCATTAATATCAATAAGGAATAAAAACTCAGTGGTAACTAACTGGGTTGGGAAGTCCATAAGAAATTCAAAAGAAACCTTAAGAGAATCAAATTTAAAGAGCAATCATTGTGGTTTTAGTTGGTAAAACTTTTCAGAGTGCAGTTATCTAAGTGCGACGTCCTATGGATATAAAGGAAGAAGCAAAGGAGCTACTCACAAAGGATAAATATTATGAATCGGAAAACAGTCATAAAAGATTCTAAATTATTTAAAAATCATAAAAATGAAAAACTACAGCTTACGCCCTTTCTCACTTATGAAGCAAATTTCAGGCAAAGATTGTCAGTCAAATTTTCTTTGCTGCTTAGAAAATCAGAGTTATTGCCTCACTGGAGCACAGTGGTGTTGCGTATTTCCTTGCTGCGGGATGACCCAACACAAGGTGATAGAAGAGAAAATGGTGGGTTAGCCAGTCCTCAGCTATAAAGCTATCTGTAGAAGAGCTCCTCAGACCAAATCCAAAAACCTTTCAGTCTATTTCTGTTACAAATTATGCTTGAACAAGTCACAGCAGGACACCCAGGATCTCAAGTACTCTGAGAAAACAGAGGAACATCACGACAAGGGAAACTGAAGTTTTCTGTTTCCAAACATAATCTAGTTTTGAGAAATGAAAAATCTTACTAGGTTACAGCATGTTAAGTGAGGTGTCCAACGGCAGAGAATGACTCAGTGGCAAAGCTAAGAATAAAATATAGGCTTTGCACCCTAGAAATCAGTTACTTAGAATAAAAAGTAAAAGTCTATGTGTAACTGAAAAGGTGTTCATATGAATTTCTAAGGGTTTTGCCAGAAAGTTTGCTGTTTCTCTTCCCTCTCTGTCTCTGTATCTGTCTGTCTCTGTCTCAATTTAAAATAGCACTTGCAAAGACAATATGCTAAATAAAATGGCACTAACCCCAAGATTGTGAGGCTTAAGAAAGAAAAATAAAATGGGAAAATTACATGAATTTACTATTTGTAATTTTTGTTATCATTTGACTATTATAATAAGGATTTCTTGTAGAGGACTTTATGGAGGGTCACAAACATGAGTTCAAATTCCCATACTGGATCCGTAAGACCTGGGTAAGTCATTTAACTTAAACTTCAGAATCTTTACGTGGAATTTATGTTATTGTGCAACCCAAACCAGATATATCTGTAAACGCTAAAGCCTAAAAAATACTAAGCCATGTTTGACCTTTAGGATTTTACATTATCTTTCCCTAATGCATAAAAGGATAAGAGCTAACTCTAAGCAAATCTGTAAAATAGGTCAAATTAAATTTCATCACTTTTCCGTTTTCCATGTTTCCCCTCTTAAATATTTCTTACCCATGTCTGCCAATATTTCATTCCTCTATAAAAGGAATATAAATTCTTGCTCCCTTATATGACCATTAATCCTATTTGTCAACTTCACTGGATTAAGAAATCCCGAGCCAATCTGTAGAGCACGCTCCCAAGTGTGTCTAGGTGAGTCCTGGAGGCGTGACCTTGGGTTCCCTATGTGGTCCCTAGCCCATGCCTCTCTGGTACTCTTCCCTCTCTGCTTCCTTACTGCCATAAGAAGGGAAATCTTCCTCTACTATACCTTTCCAACATGTGTTTCTGCCTTGGAGCCATCTGACTATGGAACAAATCCCCAAAACTATGAACTAAATTAAACCTCTCCTCCCCTAAATTGTGAGTGTTGAGTATTTTGCTACTGTAATGTGAAAGCTAATATACTTTCTAAAACCTCTTGCCTTTTCTACACTCAAGAAAGATGAGGAGTCTATGTCCGTATACACATGCTCTATGTAGACACATAGAAATGAAGGTTTATGAAAGAGTGCTAAGGCCCTGCTCACTCCTGATAGAATTTTATCAGTGGGCTCCAAAAGACAAGGTTCCTGGGGCGCGAAGGGAAGTCCTGAGACAAAGAGAGCACCACTGCCTCTGCCGCCCCAACCTGCTGGGCTGTGGCTGCCAGGGACTTTGAATATGTCAGGGATCACCCTCAACAGACCTGCCCAGGAGAGAAAAGCTTGGAGGAAAGACCACCCATTTGGCTTTGTGGCTGTCCCTACCGAGAATCCCGACGGCATAATGAACATGATGAACTGGGAGTGCGCCATCCCAGAGAAGAAGGGGCCTCCCTGGGAAGGCGGCTTATTCAAGCTGCGGATGCTTTTCAAAGATGATTATCCATCCTCACCACCAAAATGTAAATTTGAGCCGCCACTCTTCCACCTGAATGTGCACCCCTTGGGCACAGTGTGCCTGTCCATCCTGGAGGAGCACAAAGACTGGAGGCCAGCCATCACGATCAAACAGATCTTATTAGGAATACAGGTGCTCCTAAATGACCAAATATGCAAGACCCAGCTCAAGCAGAGGCCTACGCGATCTACTGCCAAAACAGAGTAGAATATGAGAAAAGAGTTCGAGCACAAGCCAAGAAGTTTGCACCCTGGTAAGCAGCAGCCCTGTGGCTCTGCAGAAATGGATTGGTTTGGCAAGAACTCATTTACACCTTTTGCAAATCTAGAGTCACTCATATGGTCGCTAGTCGCCTGGGAGAGCTGAGCGGGTGCCATCTCCATTCCCGCCACTGGCATACAGTTTTCATCCACTGAATCACCCCATTTTCATACAGGGTCTCTTCATTCAGTCTTTTGTATTTTTGATTGTTGTGTAAAACTTGCTTTTATTTTAATATTGATGTCAGTATTTCAACTGCTGTAAAATTATAAACTTTTATACTTGGGTAAGTCCCCTAGGAGCTAGTGCTATGCTCTGGAGGCGGGCATGCTTCCCACCGCTCAGAGCTGTCTATATCCTCTAGCTGGTGGTACCAGAAGAAAATCACTTGCCCCTCCTGGCCCTCATCCAGTCTCCTCAGAACCTGGGCTGTGTTGCTTACGAGCCTCAGATCCAAAGTCAGCTGTCAGTGTCTCAGTTCTGCATCACTTCCTTTGTGTTACATGGCGTTTTGTCTGTGTTGCTGTTTAGAGTAAATAAACTGTTTATTTAAGAAAAGACAAGGTTCCTGTATTCTTACCATAACTCAATGTAAAGTGTTTAGATCTAAACAGTCCCCAAAGTTTTTCAGGTGGAACCTGTCAGAAGAGGTGGGTTATTGGAGGTGTGACCTGGAAGGATGTATTCTTAGTCCTGGCTGCTCTCTTTTCTCTCTGCTTTCTAATTATCATGGTTTAAACAGCTTTCCCCTACCATATTCTTACACTATGCAGTTTGATGCTTGTATCCAGCCAACTATGGATTGAACTATTAAGGTTAAAAAGAAGACCCCAGGGCAAAATCCTTCTTAGCATAAAATTATCTGTACCCTCTTGAGGCATCCCAGGATTATCCATTGTCTGCTGAGTAATGACCTCTGAATCTTCTGCCAACCTGGAATCTTCCACTAGCTCCTCCTACATTGTATACACCCACTAAACAGTGGCTGATTTGGAGTATCTTGGTCTCTGCCCATTGACCTCCCGGTCCCCTATCATTCACTTCTAAATTTGTCTCTGTTTCATCCTTTGCTGTACCTCTCACACTGGCAGTTGGGGATCATGACCAGGTCCCCAATATCTTTAAATCATAGAGGTCAGGTATTTTGTCTTCAGAATGGAGAAGTGACTACTACCACACCCAGAAAATTGTCTACTGTGATACAGGTTGTGAACCATGTAACCAGAAAGCACATCGCAGCAGAACAAGAGAACAAGAAAACTCTTAGAGACGTATTCATGAAATAAGACACAGCTTTATTCAGCATTTCATAACTGTGACTAAATGAGAAAATGACTTTAAAGAGGAAAGGTTCATTTTGGTTTCAGAAGCTCACGCCGTGGCTGACTCCATGTGATGGAAACATCATGGTGGAAGGGCATGGCGAAGAAAAGATGGCCACTTCATGGCAGCCAGGAAGTGGAGTTAGAAGGAAAAGGCCAGAAAGGAAAGGTTGAGGACAAGATAGACCCTCGAAAGGGATGGTCCCGGAAAACTATTTCCTTCAACTGTGTCACTTTCTAATAGTTCACCTAGTCATGGACTCCAGTCACCACTCCAAGTATTTCTCAATCCAACCACACTGACAGGATTGACTGCCACATACATCAACCACAAGCATATGCTTTCCTCCTCCTTTATATGTTATTTTACTTTATTTATTCTGGGCATATGATCATATTTGTAAGGTTCTGTTTGATTTTAAATGATTCAACACTGTAAACATTAAAGCATTGATGAAACAAAATTATCCAATATGAAATTAAGCCATTTTAAAACATGGAATTTCAACTGGTATAAATAGCAATTTGGATTAAAGTACAATTCAGCCATATATATATATATATATATATATATATATATATATATATATATATTCAATGCTACCAAGGTGGGTTTTGCACTTTATTGTCTAAGAGGCGTTCTAAATGTATAGAATAACTTTTTCTGCAATATGCAAAAAAATTAACTGAACTAGTACACAATAGCTCATTATAATGTAAGAAGTTACTGATACTCTGAGATTTATGTAACTATAGATCCTATGATATACTATCATTTTTAGACATTGTAATAAAATTAATTACATGCATTAACTGAGACTACTGCATTATTCTTGTACCAAGAAATCTAATAGTAGTATTTATATAAACTCCACAAAATACAGTAGTTTGTCTCTATTTCATAAAGCATTTTCAAAATATGTTGCTTTTAACCCTGAAATATTTTTATTTTGACTTCAATGAAATTGCTTTAATTATAAAATGGTATAAATATTATATTTTTAAAATTTTGTGAATATGTTTATTTTTCTTGCACCATATATATTTTTGTTGCCCTATTTTTGTCCCACTTCATAGATCCTAATAAATATTTATGATCACAACTAAGGGTTACAAATAATACAAGCTTTACAAATGACACATGAATGTTTATAATTTGCCTTCTGACTTTCAATAGTTACTTTGTTAAAATTTTAAAACTTCATTTCCTACTGTTTGTAATATATGCTTCTTCATTGTAAAAATGCTACATTTAAAAAAAATTCTTCTAGACACTGCTGCAATTTTTGTTTTCATGTAATATTGCATTAGAGTCATACAGTGTTTTACTTATGATGAGTTATGACAATTTAGAACTTGCTTCCAGTTTTTAAACTTGATAAGAAAATGTTGGTAAAACACAACTTTTGGAGAATCAAAATTCTACTGAGGTCATCTTATTTCAAGATGTGCATTTCCTCCTTCTTCTATGCCTTTCTATTTCTGCGTCCCTGATCTTCAGTCTTCGATTCTCTGGTCTTTAATAAAAGGGTGCAGTTTTCCATCTCCATGTCCTCTGCACTCTGCCTCCCTGGACATGGGTCATTTGCCATTCATTACACTGCGTGGCACACTCCAGCCTGGCTTTCTTAGCCTCCACATCAGTGCTTCTGAACTGGCGTGGAGAAAAGCACATAACCGCTCCGATCAATTCACGTCTAAACAACAGCACGTCATCTGGGTACTCACAACTTCCTGGCGAGCCACTACTTCACTGGACAGCTCTACCACTCACCCATTCTTAGACTGGCAATTTCAGATGTTCTTCCTCCACCTGAAATTCCTAACCCCTCTCCTGTCACTTGCAAATCTGGACCTATTTTTCTATAGAGAGAGACCCAAGAGTCTTTAGGCTCTCCTCATTGCTAAGCTGCCCCTCCTTCCCCGAAGGGCTAACACCCCATATACAAGACTTGGGCCTCCTCCTTACTGGGCCCTCCAGACTGGGCCTGAGGGCCTCTCTCACCCTCAGGCACTCTTCCTCTTTCATCTTGAATACCCCTTTTCTGCTTACAGTTTTCCTCTTACCCACAGTCACCTACCCAAGAATTACCCATATTAAGATGAAGTTTCCTGATCTTATTCTATTTATTTCTACTTACCTTATTCTCACATATTTCTCAATTTCTTACATCTCACTCTATTCCCAAATTACTAAAACTACCCTTGCCATGTCACCAATGATCTCTTTTTAATGAACCTAATAAGTGATTCTGATCTTTTGAGTCCATGTGATGTTTTTGACTTCTCTCCCTTCTTCTCTAAAATTCTCTCTGTATCTTCTATGGCTGTACAGTCTCCTAATCCTTTCAAAATATTTCATGCTTGAGCCAGGCGTGGTGGTTTATGCCTCTATCCCAGCATTTTGGAAGGTTGCCAATTTGAGACCAGCCTGGGCTTGATAAAGTGATGAACTGCATAACGCGTCCCGGTCTCAAAACAAAACAAAACAAAACAAAATAAAACATTCCATGCTCTGTCCTGGTCTCCAGTCAGGCTACTCTGCCAGTTTCTTTAAGGCAGGCAACCAGAGGCTCCAACCTCATTCTGCGTCTCCTCCACATTACACGTTTTCCCAGCATGGTTTAGTTTTATCTTTGTTATTTCCTTGTCACTGAGACACTGTACCAACGCCTGCAACTAACCTACAGATGAAAAAGTTTATTTGAGCTCACTGTTTGTAGAGGTTTTCAGTCCATAGTAGCTGAGAGGCAGGGCAACATGGCAGGGGCATGGCAGAGGTGGAACAGTTCATGATGCAGCAATCAGGAAGCAGAGAAAGATCAAAGGAGGAAGGCGGTAGGACCTTCCAGGCCACAGTCCCAGTAACCTATTTCTTCCAACCAGGTTTCACCTCCCAAATCACATTTAGCTTTAAAGTCATCAGTAGACTAGTCCACTAATAAGTCTCAGGACTCTGGTGTCCACCTGAGAGTGCATGAGACTTTGTGGGGATGTATAGATATAAATCATAAGGAGTCTACTTGTATGACATTTATGATCTATATGCTAAAATTCTCCAGAATTATAGCCCAGAGTCCTATGCTAAAACTCAAACCCTTACAAACAACTGCTGTGGGATTTTTCAACTAAGACATGCAATAAAATTCTGAAATTTATATGGTAAAAGCATAATTCAGGAGACAACCCTCTAACTTGTGGCAAACTCATCTTTTATTTTCACTTGACTCTCTGTGAATTACTCTGGTTTAGTAAATTACACCCTAAATTCCTATAGTTTCTATGCCAAAAACGTTTATGTATATATGTATGCATGCATCTATACACAGCTTTTCTCTAGGCCCACTGCTTACCTAATTCACATCGCTACCATCATTCACCTAGATTACCATTACAGCTTTGAGCTTGTCTCCCAGCTTCCTATGTGATCCATCTTCCAAACTACACACCACAGTTGAGTGATCATTTTGAAATATAAATCTCTTTTATAATACTCTGATACCTCCCCACATTACTCAGAAATTTCTAGCTTCCTGAGCATGACATCCAAGACCATCGTAGTCCCATCCCTGCCAACTCTACCTGTGCTCTCTTGTCACTGCTAGCTCTTTCTCCAACAATTCCAGTCAAACTTAACCCTTTAAAATCGCATTGAAATGCCACGTTGATAACTCAGAGTAAACTGATCATGCCTTTCTGCTATCTTTCTCTGTTTAATCTCATACTATTTCCTCAGTCTCAATTTAGATGCTACTGAGGCCAGGGATGTGGCTCAGTGGCATAGCCCCTGACGGGCAAGCGTGAGGTAGTGAGTTTGATTCCTGGTACAAAAAAATAAAAATAAAACAAAACAAAACAAATATATATATATATATATATATATATGTAAATTTAGATAAGATATTATTGCATTCAGGAAATCTTTCTGCTATATGCCTTAACATAGGTTAGGTACCATTCAAGGTAAATGTTCAGGGTCCTGCATTTGATTCATTTATTAACATGAATACTACATCATGATTTTCTGTTAGCATATTTTTTTCCTCTCATTAACATTATAGGAATTTTTAATGAACAAAAATGAAGTCATCTTGCAAATGAG
Organism: Dolichotis patagonum; assembly: GCA_004027295.1. Lineage (NCBI taxonomy): Eukaryota > Metazoa > Chordata > Mammalia > Rodentia > Caviidae > Dolichotis > Dolichotis patagonum. The sequence continues at coordinate 51,643 of PVJX010002189.1, read as the reverse complement.
TATTTGTTATATATTTGTTTGTGTCTGATGTATGCTTCATTTTCAAAGAAATGTGAAACTATATTCACCTTAAATAAGCATATTGATTTTTAAATCCAATAATCAAACGTGCTGATATTTTAGCATGTGGTCCCGCAGCATAAATACGGGTGTGGTTTAAGACTGTTTTAACCACACAGGTCAAGAGATGGGGCACCTCTTACTTGCACTTAGTAATAATGCCAGTGGAATGACAATACAAATTGCACATTCACAAAATGCTTATGCACTGCTCATGCTATTAGTTACCTAGTTCATAGAGTTTATCTATCATTATACTAATAAAAGAAACCAGACAACAATCTTTTGTAAAAGTACGTGACCATCATTTCTGTAAGCAGCTGAAGTGCAAGAAAATACTGAAAATTGGGGATGGGGATTTAGCTCAGCGGCATAAGCGCCTGCCTTGCAAGCAGGGAGTCGTGAGTTCGATCCCTGGTACCAATAAAAAAAAAAAAAAAGAAAAGAAAATACTGAAAATAGTACCCAAATTAAATGTTACACTTACTACTCATAAGAAATTTAGAATTCCTCTATTAATGGAAATTCTTCTCTTTTCAATTTTAATATGATACTGCAAGATTGTTTAACTTAATTCCCAAATAAGAATAAATTTTAGCATTTTACTTTTAAAGTAAGAATGTAATACTGATTTTCTTTTATCTTTTTCTTCTAGTAACTCACCTTTTCTATCTACAACTCCATTAGACTACACATCTATTTAGAGATTAACCTGGTGATTTCTTAAATCACTTCAAAAATATCACACAGGGTTTTTTTTAATTGAAGATGTGATATTACAACCACAGTAAAAAAAGAAAAAGTGATACATTTCCCACCCCATGCTGCACAGTTACCAGCAAACTATCCAGACTCTGTCTGGATGAAGTGATGTCCTACTTGTCTAACCCAACTTGTTGAGACAAAAGTAGGGCATCTGCTAATTTGTAGGACTGCGGGGTAAAACGCAGGACACCAAGTCAAATGTTAAATTCAAAACATCAGTGAACCATTTTTAAGGCAAGCATGTCTAAAAAGATTACATGAGACAAATTTACACTAAAAAGTATTCACTGTCCAGCTACAATTTAAATTACATTATATCCTGTAATTTACTTTTTAAATCCTGAAGGCAACCAGAAAGAATCATTCCAAGTTACTATTTCTTAGGTAGCCATATCTCATCAACTCCTACCTCCATCATACCTTTATGTGAAAAGCCTTGCTGTAAAAATTGCCACTGACACTGGGTGTGGTGGTGCACGCCTGTAATTCCAGCACTTGAGAGGTTGAGGTAGGAGGACTGTTGTGAGTTCGAAACCAGCCTTGGCTACAAAGTGAGTTCAAGGACAACCTGAACCAAATAGCGAGACTCTGTCTCAAAAAGACAAAAAAAAAAAAAAAAAAAAAAAAAAAAAAAAAAAAAAAAAAAAAAAAAAAAAAAAAAAAAAAAAAAAAAAAAAAAAAAAAAAAAAAAAAAAAAAACCCCACACAGACAGTAACAGGAAACTCACCCTTCTTGTTTTATATTAAGGGACTAGAGGTTCAGAGTTCAGTGGCTTGAACAGGATCACATAGTAATGGGATAGTGAAAATGGGAAGAATTTTTAGTTTTCTTGTTTTTAGTCACTCGTCGATCATTCTGTTCACTATTTAAAGATTTTATAGAGTAAAACGCAGTCATCTTCTTTAGTCACTGACCAAATGCATCTAAACTTGATTAAGGTGAAAATTGTTGTTGATCTTTCTCAAAAAATCTGAAGATCATTTAAATATCCACTTAATTTAATAGTATACAATAAAGCAGCAACTAACTCAAGAATAAAGATATGGATAATGTTTCAAGGAATTGAAAGAAGACCTAGCAGCTAGAGGTGTCTACATATCCATGGAACTAAATATGCCCCTAGAGATGTTATTGTACTCCCCAAAGAAATGCACAAACCTTTTCTACCCCAGTGATAGGCTATAAGTTGTATACCTGATGCTTATCAATGTAAAGACTCATTTGTAAACAATTTGCATAAAATGACACATGTACATTAGAATGTGTTAAACTTTATTTTTTCTTGAAGACAACGGCCTTAGTAGAGTCAAAGTCTGGACCTGTTTTGCTTAAGAACTCCCACTCCGCTCTTCTAGCACACCCAGCTGGGGTGTGCTGGGTCAGTAACACTATAGACTGGGGAAGAAAAAAATCCTCTCTGTTTGACTGAATTTTAGCCACAACATCAGTCTTGTTGGAAACCAGTCATTGTAAGGGTTAAACTGCAAGCAACAGTGCTCCCTAGCTGTCTTGGGAAAGCTCATATTCACAATCTTTGAAAACAAGGCAAGCTGAGGACACTACTCAGAATTGAATGGGCCTAACTGCCAACCTTAGCGATAAGACAATACTTTCAATTAGCAAGAGTTACTGCTTAAAACGTCTTTGTTCTAACTTCTTAAGGTCTGCTCATTTTCCTGTACCTTTTGCCTCAGATGCACCCTCCACTTTCCTAAACACCCCTCCCTGATATATTAAGGACCCAATAAGTACTAAAAGTCTAGAGAAGCCTTTATCTTAGCTCCAAGAGAGCTCTGACCTTCCTGGACCCCTACAAACCATATTGCGCTGTCTCCTTTATTTAATCATTTTCCATAAGCTCGTCCATAAGGTTGGTAGCCTGATCAGTTCTTGATAAATCTTCTCATGGATTCGGACTAAAACTGAGACTGGCATCAGCTCTATTGGTTCTCAGGGCTTCAGAAAGTAGACTGAAGCCTCAAATCATATGAATCAATTCCTTATAATTACCTACCTATTTATCTGTCTCTCTACATTTATGCAACCAGCAATTAGTTCTGTTTCTCTGACTAATGCACATTTCTTTGCCCCCAGAATCCTAAAGGATGCAGTCATCAAAGAACCCATATTCTAAGCAATAAAAGGTTTCTTCATGCATAAAGTATAGGCTGTCAGTCCTGCAAGTCAGCTTAGATTGGGTGTGTATCCATATTTAGGAAGTGAAATCTTTGCATATAGCTATGTACTCTTGAAGAAAAGGGAATAATGGTCTACACTGTGTTAGTTATATAAACAGGCACAGGGAAAAGCAATGTTCACAATTAATAAAACCCAGTGAACATGCAGAGTATGCAGAGAACCTGACACAGAACTACACAGCCAACCAAAACATAGGTCTGGTCCTCTAGTACACGTAACTACTAAAAATTAAAGAATACATAAATGGATTAGAGTCAAAATCACATGGAGATAACTAAGGTTTAAATTTGGTGTCTATACATATAAATGATGTATGTGCTGGAGGTAGATATTAGCAGCTCCTGATAGTTAGTTGTACAAGCAGTGGCCCAAGTGGTTAGGCAGTGGCTATACATCAGTAGCATGAAAATGGCTATGATATCACTGTTTATCTATGGAAACTTACAAATGATTGATTCCTGTTTATGTATTGATTGACCATGTGAATGAGTGGGTGAATGAGTGAGTGAGTGATTTTCTGAGAACCAATTTACCATCATGACATCATCTATTTCTAAAACCCCACTGAGGAAACATGACAGAGATCAGTACAAGACTGAAAAGCCATCACGCCTTTGAAAAGGGAGTGATCAAAGGACAACCAGAGGCCAGAAGTGTGTTCTTTAGAGGAAATAGACTCAAAGTAGACTTATAAAGGAAGGTTCTGGAAAATCTTTGCCAGTTACTCTTGATTATCAACTTGACTAGATTAAAAGACTCTTGGAGAAGTGACTGCATTGTGAGGACCCCACCCTCATCCATGGGCTGGCCCACTGATGAGTTCATTGCTCAATGGGCTCCTAGGAGGTAGGGCATAGTTGGAATAAATGTGTTATAGAGTTCTGGGGGACTTTAGCGAATACATCTGGTCCCCAGACTCTTCCTCCTGGCTCTTTCCAACCTACTCTGCTTTTCAGTTACCCTAAGTCAACCAATCTTATCCTGCCATGCCCCCCTTCCTTCATCTTCCTGTCTGGCCACTAACTCACTATGCAGTGAAACCTCTAAGCCAAACCAAGCCTCTTCTCCTTTAAATTATGAGTGTCAGATACTTTGTTCCAGCAATGGGAAAGCTGACCGATACAATCTCCCTAATTTAGAAGCTCTACTTGTTCAAATCTAGTTCAGAATAGAAACCTAAGAAGCTTGTCTCAAATTATGTTGAGACAGATAGAAGGGAGAAAGTGTAAACTTTAAATTTAAAAATCAATATATTCTATAAATACATCCATTTGTATCTTCATTTGGTTCATCTTCTGAACTTTCTTTTTCATGCTACTGATGTATATGCACTGCCTGAGCACTTGGGTTACTGCTTGTGCAACTGACTATCAGGAATTTGAAAAATTCAAATACCGTGTTTACGGTTCTAAGGAGTATAATCTTGAGATCTTAGCCTTGACAGATCCCAATGAGGTTACCAGAGATAGTACAGAAAATGAAAAAGACATGACAAAACATGGGAAAAAAAGATGTGAAGTTAAATTTCACTTATTTCCAAACAGGACCTAATAATTATCTGACCAAACACAGCTATGCCTGTAAGTTTGCAAAGCCACCTCTAGAGACTGCATGAGACACCCACACAATAGTAAATAGCAAAAATGTACTAATGAAAGCCTTAGCCTGCGTCCTCAGGGATGGCCCCTGAAGCTGCTCAACAATATCAGAATTGCCCATTAGTTTGCTCTTCCTATAACTTCAAATTAGGGACAAGCCTTAAACAGCATGTATTTGCATGGGCAAGAAGAAAATTACTTTTGCACTTTAAAAGGAACTAATGGCTGAACTTATTCCAAACAGGGAAAAACAGTTCTTACATTTCCCAGATCAGTTTTGGCAATCTTCATAAAGACTTTAAGAATAATTTTGATTATGAAAATGCCACAGTTTGCAAGGCTTTATTAAGAAACTATTTTATTATTGCAAATGTAACATTGATTTTATAAATACGATTGCATATGTTATAAATAAGCATATGATACACTTGAGATTGGCTTTTCTACTTAACAATTTATATATGAAGTATTTCTTTGCTCTTTCCCCTATAAAATCATAATTAAATCATAATATAACAGTTTTGCCATTCTAAAGTACATATAGGTAAATAGTTTTAGGGAAGAAAAGTCATCTTAGTAATCAATGCCTTTAAAGCCTAAATACTAGAAATGAGCAAATAGTTTGTGTATGGAAGAATCTAAGTGCAAACTTTTGGCTCTAAATCCAGTGTTCTTTCTAGTAGTGGGATGCACTGTGCCTGTGAAATTGAGTGAAGTGTACGAAATGTTAAAAATACATGATATATTTAACAACTCAGGTGGAGTAAGAGCAAATGAGGTTAATCGAAAGCAAAATACCATGATGTCTATATGTTATCTTTTAGCTTCAGCAACTCAAGAGAGCCTCGGCTGATATTCTCAGGTAGAGTCACACTGAACCTTTAATCCTTTCCTCTAAATTCCTGCTGAGTAACTTTTACCAAGTATTCACAACTGGACATTGCAAGATAAATGGTCTTTAAAATGCCTTCTTCCCATAAAATGTCCATTTCTAACCCTGTGGTCACTTCCCATCCATTGGAGTATTTTCTATTCACTGGCTCACCAGGTAGCTGCTTTCCCTGTGTTAAAGTTGTTAGAGAATCTATCTTGCATTTGCCTGGTATTTGTAATAAAATACCTACTCTCTTTTTGTGCATGAGAAGTCTTTACACATGCTGACAGAGAGTGTTATAACTCCATCGCTACAGGTAAAACCTTCCTTTAGATAGTTTGCTCATAATAGAATTTTCTATTTTTGGAATAGTGACACTTGGTTCATCAATTTTTTATCAATTTTTTGACAACTAAAAGTAGAAATAAAAAAACAAAACACTCAAAATGTTTCCAATCTAACATCATTTATACTATTTCTAGTTTCCAATGACCCATGCTCAAAAGTGACTTGTGATTACACAAATTAAATCTACACAAATAAGTTGTTGCATATAATTGTATGGGAATGACTACGCAGTTCCTCGGGATACTATTCAGATTATGCTATAGATGCTGATCCCTCTAGAACTGTACCATGCAGAACCTACATGGTCATGCATTGTGTCTCTCTGGATCTTATCTTCCTATAATTTTTCATGGAATACAAGACCCATCACTTCTGTTTTGTGCTCTTGCTCTTTTTTGTGCAGTTTCACAGTCTTTCCTTTAATCTCAAATGTAGATTCTATGCCTAACAAAACTTTAACAACTTGATTTCTGATGTCAAAGGAAAAACTTTCAAAAGCAGGGATCACTTAAATGTGGAGATACAAGTTTAAATCCTTATTTGCTCACCCGAACATGTCATTTTAGACTCTGAGCCTAAATTTTCAATTTTCTTCAGTTGTGTGACAGTAATGGAACCTGACTAACCTTATTTAGTTACTACAGTGATATAACAAAAAATCAGCCTACTCAGTTCTGGTCAATATAGGAAAGAAATAGAATGTATGAAATGGATTCAAACAGATATCCAGGAAATGAAAAATTCCACTGTAAGCTGGAAAAACCACTTGAATGAAACTGAAGATAGACACTCAGACCTTGAAGACAGGATCACACCTAGGGACCATAAAAAAAAGATCTCTTAAAAACATTAGGGATCAAGAAATAACAATTCAAGAACTGCAAGAAGATGAAAGGAAAAACAATATAAAATGGATTGCTATCGATGAAAAGCAGAAATTAACACAAAAGAGATAAAAAGACTATTTGTAGAAGTAACAGCAGAAAATTACCCAAGCATGGGAAAAGAAATTAATATACAGATAAATGAGGCATATAGAACTCTAAATAGCCATAACCAAAATAAATCTACACTCAGACATATATTAATCAAGATCTCATAAATTCAGCACAAGAAAAAAAAATATTAAAAGCTGATACAGATCACCTATAATGGAAATCCCATAAAAGTCACAGTAGATTTCTCAACACAAACCCTCAAACCAAGAAGAGCCCAGAGTGAAGTATTTCAGGTCCTGAAAGAAAACAAATTCCAAGTGAACTATCTTTTAAAACTAACAAAACTGTAGAACTATCTTTTAAAATTAATGCAGAAATAAGATACTTCCATGACAAAGAACAACTGAAGAAATTTATGCTGACCAAAACAACACTACAAAGGGTGCTGAAAGATATTCTAGAAAGAGATAAAAATGACCACAAGTCCAAGAACCATAACAGAAAGAAACCACCAAGCAGGCAAGCAACTAAACAGGAGTAAAGTATGGAACCAATAGCAGGACAATAACATGACAAAGAGAAGCCAATGCATATCACTTATAACGAGCAATGTAAATGGCTTCAATTTACCAATCAAAAGAAAAAAGGTCCAGCAATATGCTGTATACAAGAAACACATTTAACTCAGAAGAAATTCAGACTGAAATTCAAAGGACAGAAAACAATAATCCATGCAACAGGAACCCAGCAAAAACAGGGGTGGCTATTCTGTTTGCAGACAATGTGAGCTTCAAACCAAGAATGATCAAAAGAAATAAAGAAGTTACCATACTTGTTAGGGGAAAACTTCAAGAGAAGGATAAAACAACCATAAATATGTATGTACCAAATACAGGATCATCCAATTATGCAAAACAAATATTAATAGACATGAAAAATCAAATGAGCAATAACACAATTGGGGAAACTGAATATTCCACTGTTACAAATAGATAAACAAAAAATTACTACAGAAATATCATAATTGAACCAAACCTGTGAACAAATGGACTTAGTAAATATTTACAGTGTGCTACCCAACATCAGAATATGTTGTTCCCAGCTGCACATGAGACATTCTCTAAAATAAATGATATATCAGCACATAGAAATACATATTAATTACTGAATCAAGAAAATATAAAAATGCTGAATAACTCAATATCAGTTAACAAAATTTAAAATGTAACTAAAAACTTACAAAAAAAAATAAGGAAAGCTCAGGTCCTGATGGATTGACTTCTGAATTCTATAAGAAATTTAAACAAGATTTAATGCAAATACTCAAGCTCTTTAATGAAAGTGAAAGGGAGGCAATATTCCCTAACTCACTTGTGAAATATTACCCTGGTACCCAAACCAGAGAAAGACCAATCAATAAAGAGAACTACGGGCCAATCTCTCTCAGGAACATAGATGCAAAAATCCTTAAAAAAAAAAATACTAGCAAACAGAATGCAGCAAGGTATCAGTAAGATTATATGCCATGACCAAGTAGCATTCATCCCCAGAATGCAGGGTTAGTTCAACATACACAAATCAATAAATGTAATACACCATATCAATAGAGCCAAAGACAAGAATCACATGATCTCGATAGATACAGAAAAAGCTTTTGATAAACTCTAACACTTGTTAATGATAAAAACCCTACAGAAAATCAAAATAGATGGTCTTTATCTCAATCTGATAAGAGTCATCTATGACAAACCAACTGCCAACATCATACTAAATGGTCCAAAACAACACTTTCATCCTAAAATCAAGCACAAGACAAGTATGTCCACTATTGCCAAGCCCATTCAATATAGTTCTGGAAACATTAGCTAGAGCAATTTGACAAGAGAGATAAAATAAAAGGAATAAGAATAAGAAAGAAAGAAGCTAAATTATTTTTATTTGCAGATGACATAAATCTATATAGAAAACCCCAAAAACTCCACCAAAAGACTTCTAGCTTTAATATCCAAACTCAATTGTGTAGCTAGATACAAAGTCAGTACTCAAAAATCAATAGCATTCCTGCACACAAACAACAAACTCACTGAGAGAGAAATGAGGGAAACCACACCTTTTACAATAGCATTCAAGAAAATGAAATAAGTAGGAATCAATCTAACAAAGGAAGTAAAATATCTACATATTTAAAATTATAGTATTCTGAAAAGGGAGATTGAAGAAGATATCAGAAAATGGAAAGATATCTCTTGCTCATGAAAAGGAAGAACCAACAGAATTCTGCACTAAACCATACAAAATGTACATTTTCAGACACATATAAAACATTTATAATAAGAAAACTTGTATAACACTAAAAAGTACAATTCAACAAAATCTGTAAATAATGATATTCTACTCATCACGTCCTCTTACTCATTGTATTTAGAGTTCAGTAGGGTACCATGGAAGCCTTGATAAAATACAAGTTATTGTAATGCATCTGCTAAGATTTTAATCCTGTAGATCTCAGAGAGCAAGAATTGGTGCTGTTAGCAAGTTTCCTGATATATTATTCCCTAGGAATAAGGTCCTACAAACTGGATGGTTTAAACCGCAAAAACAGAAAACAACAGAAATATAATCTTTCACAGTAGTAGCAAATCTATGATACTCTTCTCTTAGCTTCTGGGGTTAAGGACAAAACTAACACTCCTTGGCTTTTAGAAACCTTTCCATTTCTGCCTCTGTCATCATATCACATTGTCTGTGTGTGTCTCATGGTTTCTTTTCTTGTTATAAAGTTATAAATTATGCCTGATTAGCAGTTATTTGAGGCATTACTTTACTTTGATTTTATCTATAAAGATCCAATGTCCAACAAAAGTCGATTCATAGCTACTTGGGATTAAGACTTAAATATACCATTTTTGGGCAACATAGTTTAATTCATACTAAAAAGTAATCCTGTTGTTAATGATTCTAGAATCATGCATTAAGGATCCCTATTCTGAAGAAAATGAAATTAAATATGAGAAACAAATTATAGTGTACTGCTACATGGAAAGGTGATTATAGTTGATAATTTTGTATTGTGTATTTCAAAATACCTAGAACAGGAACAAAAAAATGATGTGTGTTTGGAATAATGAATGAGGTAAATATTCTGATTTCATCATTACACAATATATATGTGTATTGAAACATCATACTGCATCTACAAAGATATAGCTGTTATCAAAGGGTAAGTGAGATGTCAGTAATTTGAAACTTTCTTTTTAAAATAATGTCTATGTACTGGAAACTTAAATATATTCTTCCAAATAAGAAATCATAATGTATGAAAATAAGAAAAACATTTGTAATTGAATAAAATGTAGTATCATATGTATATATAAATTGATAGAACAGACTACTGAAAGTGTTATGTCTTACTTTTCTTGCTGCTAGGACAAAATACTCAAAATCCAAAGTTAAAGAAGGAAAGGTTTAGTGTAGCTTACAGTCTGTAGAGGTTTCAGTTCATAGGTGGCTGGTTCTAAGACAGGGTGTCACAGTAGAGGGACATTACAGGGGAGAAACAATTCATGACAGGCAGATGGCAGCAAGGCAGTGAATGACAAGCAGTAATCAATCCTCTTTCTGTCCCTTACATCTTATTTAGGCTATGAGTAAGGTTGAGGCAGCCTTAATCCCAGCATTGCACTATGAGTCAATCACACCTTTGTTCCCAGCAGTCACCTCTAAAAAACCCCACCTGTAATTGCATGAAGCTTTGGGAAGACATCTAGATATAACTCCTAACAGGGTGTTTATAATCTTAATACTTATATTGTAAAAGAAAATAATCAAAATTAATGGACAAACAATTAAAAGATAAAAGTAGAAATGAAAGAGGAAAATAAAAAAATTAGAAAGATTGAGCCAATTTCAATGGCAAACACCTGTAATTCCAGCATTAAAGGAGGCTGAGACAAGAGGTTCGCCTGCCTGTACAATTTAATCAGACCTTGTCTCAAAAATACAAATAAATAAATAAATAAATAAACAAACAAACATACTGTGGGTATAGCTCAGTGGTACAGCACTTCTAGATTTGATCCCCAGAACTGAAAAGTTTAAAAAAAGAATAAAAGAGAAGTGCGTCTTTGGAAATACTTATAAAAAGAAAGAAAATCTGATAACATTTGTCAAGTAAAGAAAAGGACAGAGGGAATGAAAGGGAAAAGATGGGAAAGAAAGGGAAGGCAAGGGAGGCAGAGAAGGCAGAGGAGAGAGAGGGAGGGGAAAGAAGAGGGAGAGAGAGATTACAACTGAAAACATAATTTGCTTAAAGATTAAAAAGTGGAAATATGATGTAACAATTTAAGAAATTATTGCAAAAAGAAATAGAGCTTGAATGGTGCTATGTTCATTAAAGTAGGTTTTCCTTAAGAATACAAGAAAAAGGAAAACATCTTCAGCTTAATGAAGATTACTTACAAAAATGCAACTTGAGATCATACTCATAAGTGAAATAAATCAGACCCATGTGTGTAAACATCATATTATCTCACTAATGTGAGAAGTTGAACAAGTAAATAGGACCCAAAATGTACAATAAATATTGTGAATTGAGGAGAAGCTGTTCAAAAGAAAAGATAACTATAATGGGGGAAATGGGAAAGGACAGAGGGAAAAGAGAAAAAATATATATAGGGAGAGATATACATGAATATATATATATATATATATATATATATATATATATATATAAAATCATTACCCTGCTAATTTCTCTTAGTTCTTTAAATAGAAAGGCTTTAAATAGAAAGGCTTGTGCTAGTATTGTTTGGACAATATCTCATGTCTCTATTTTGTACTCTGAGTAACTACTCTGAAGATAACAATACACAATTTACTAATTATTACTCTTCTATTATCTTGTTTTGAAATTCAGTTTTGTTTTTCTTCTTTTAAAAAATTTTTGAAAATTTCACAGCTAACATTATAGTTAAAGGTAATAGGCAGATACTTAACCACAATTTGAGGAATAAGGTACAATATCTGCTTCTGTCTGTTCTATTTGACATCATGGCATAAGTACATATGATAAAGCAAGAAAAGTGAAAGACATACACAGATTGGAAAGAAAAATGCTGTATTCATAAAAAATGTGATTACTTAGAAAATCCCAATAATATTTACATGAAGGTATTAATACTTATTGCAGCAAGATCATGGGCTATTGCACCAAAATACAAAATCAGCTATATTTTTCTAGAATAGCAATGAACTTGTGGAAATGGAATTTAAAAAAATACAAACTTGATAGAGATACCAAGGTCATGAAATGCCTAGGTATAACTCTTACAAAGTATTTATAGGCGCTGTATAATGAAAGTTATCAGACACTGATAGCAGAAATCAAAGCTCCAATTAAACAGAGAAATATGTAATGATAACAGCTTGAAATTTTCCCATGTTGATCTATGGATTGCAACGCAGTTCCAATCAAACTTCTAACATATGTTTTTTTTTGTAAAAGTGACCGAACTGATTAAAGAATTTGAATAGAAAAAAAAAATTAGAAACCACAAAATAATTTTTTAAAGAAGAATGAAGATATGGGACACATACCATATGAAATTAAAGCTTGTTTTGATGTTGTGGTAACCAGAACAAAACAATAGTGAAGAAAAAGTAAACATAAGATAATAGCACAGGATAGAGTACAAAAATAGACGCACAGATCAATTTTTCAACAAAGGTACAAAAAGTACTTACTAGGAAAAGAATAATCATTTCAACAGATGGTTCTGGAATTTATTGTAACTCCATCCTACACCTTACCCAAACATTAAATTAAAAAGAGTCATAAATGCAAAATCTACAACTATGAAATTTCCAGTTGAAAACTTAGGAGAAAATACTTTTAGCCTTGGGTCAGGAAGATTTCTTAGACACAAAAATCAAAAGCATAACCCATAAAAGGTAAGGTAACTGAACTTCATTAAAATTAAGAACTTCTACTCTTTGAAAGACAGTGCTAAAAGAACAAAGAAAAGAGGACAAACTAGAAAGAAAAAACAGCAAAACAAATACATGTCTAGCAAAGGCTTAAATTCAGAGTAAAGTAACTCAGACATCTCAGCCAACGACGTGACCCAGTTTTTTCACTAAGCAAGAGAGTTGACCAGAGAGTTCACCAGAGAAGACATGGATGTCAACTAATCATATAATAAGATTCTCAATATCATCAGTTATTAGGGAAATACAAATTAAAGTTACTTAAATACATGTTGATACAATATATATGAAAATATTTATAGCAGATTTATTCATGATCACTGAAAATATTCCTCAAATCATGAACAGATAAAGTACTATAACAAATTGGAATATTAATCAGCAATAAATAAAATTAAACTACTGAAAGAAAGCATAGCAAAATGAACCTCACCTAGGCCATGATGCAGGAAAGAAGACAGACTTGAAAGAAAACATGATGTAGAATGATAATGATTTTTTGACCTTTGTGAAAGACAACACTGCAGGAAATGTATACAGCATATATCTGATATTTATATACATGCATAATTCTACATATTGCCAGGGACTGGGAACAGGAAACTGAGTTGACTGCAGTGTGATATGGGTTATTTTACCGGGTGATAGGAATATGACAAATCTTGAGTGCATGCTAATTACAATAAAAGCTCAGAATTGTTAACTATGTTAAGAATTTTTAGAGAAACCCAGAGGTTTGGAAGCAGCCTGCAGAACCATGCATCAGCCTTAAAGGTGAAGGCAAGAAGGTAGGAAGAATATCACTACTAGAGGGACGTTCCAAAGCCTATTTATTACACAAGAGAAGATACATGCATTTCGCCTCAGCTGATCCTCATACCTTGTCTTCAAATGTGCTTTTGCTAAGAATAGGAAAGAGTAGGATGAAATTGAATCAGATCAGTTTGTTTCCTTTTTCCCCAGAAATGAAATTTAGTAATCATCTCGAGTGTACTTGGTAAAAGATGACCATAGTCAATGTCACTACAGAGCAATAAAACCATGACTAGACTATTTTTGTAAAGCTCAAAAACAGACAAAAGTAACCTATGATGTTGGGAACTGAAATATCCATTACCCTTGGGAGATCAGAAATAGTGATTAGAAGGGACACGTGGGAATGTTTTCTTCTGTTGGGCGGTGGTGACTATGGCGGATTCACTTTGTGGAAATTCACAGACACACTTACGGAGTATTCACTTTTCTGTATGTATGCACATTTCAATAAAAGTGAAACGTATGTAATTCGTTAAGAACAGAGAGGGAACGGCTGCTGTACACCTGACAAAGTGGCGAGCAGGAGACGCAGGTCTTCCGGGTACGGTCTACTTCCCAGACCGTGCAGAGGAATGCTTGGAAGTTCTTGTCAAAACTTAATATATAAATAGGATTTATAAACTCCTAGCTATATATGTTTTGTGATAAAAATGTTTAAACACTTTTAAAAAATAAATATATATGAAGCTTTATACAATGTATTTATATCCGAATGTGCAGACAACAGTCAGTGAAGCGACATGGTCTATTTTTGTTAATTTACAGTAAAAAGACTGCAAAGATATACACTAAAATATTTGTAGTGCTTCGCTTTAGGACACAGGCAATTTCTGGTACATCTTTGTATTTTCAAAAATATTATTAACAGTCCTTTTGCATTTAGAATATGAAAGGAAAAATCTAAACAAAGCTGACACATTGAATCCAAGGCAGAGAAAATGCCAGGCTGAGCAGGTCCCCGGTGCGCGCCCTGCGGGCGGGGCCTCACGGAACAGGTCCACCGAGGTTCCAGGTTCCCTCCCGCTCCTCTCTGGAGCTCTGGCCTTGGCGCTGGGACGGTTGGAGCGGAACCTGGCTGATGCCGGAGCTGGGAGGAGGCCAAAGGCAGGGTGAGTCCCGATTGCCCAGGTAGGGAGAAGTCATTTCCGCCCAACTGGCCGGCTGGCTTGGGCAGGAAGGGAGGTGACCCTCCGCGGGAGGCTTGGGAACACTGTGTCTTCTTTCCCACTTGGAGTGAGGAATGAACGTTACTCACACAGAATCCTGAAATGCAGGCAACTCATCGTTTCCTGTAGGCGGTTAGAAGACCAAAGTGACTGTGACTTGGACGCAACTTGTCCCACCGCCTTCTCTTGAGAAAGGAAAGGCATAGATCCTACTCCACTTCCCAGTAGTGGGATTTTTGTTACTGTTTTTCTGCATCCTAGGCTGTGCGCCCTGAAGGAGCGCATCATTTGAGGACAGTTGCTTCTGGCAGAGAGAGAGCTGCTGATTGTGTACATTTTATTACGCATTGCCACGTGAGGTGTTGTGTCCATAACGCGTAGTTTTGCACGGGATTGAAGACCTTGAGTGCCACTGAGTAGAATTCCAGGGAGATAGTCGATGTGAGCTCCCCTCTCTCAGACACAGGCCAGATTACCTTCCTCCTATCCTAGCATCCGACGCGGCATATAAACGTGTGCCCTGAAACGTTCCATGTATGAGCCAGTGGATACGAATAAATGAACGTTTTTCACAAGGAGCCCGTGGTCAGAAAGGGGTTCAACACAAGCAATGAAAAAGAGCTGTCAAACTTTATTCAATGAAATTCACTTTGTTTGTGTGTTTGTTTGAGACAAGGTCTTGCTCTCTAGTTCAGGCTGGGCTTAGAGGCATGCACTACCATGCCCAGTTCTCATCTCATTTTCTTTACCCATAAAATATTTACAGGTAATAATAACGGTTTAAGGAAATGTTTGCCATTTTAGCAAGCCATGAATTTGAAATGAATATTTTGCACCCATGAAAACTTACTTTGTGTTGGTGCTTTGTTTAATTTCTTAAAGTGAAGTTTAACGTACTAATAGAATGCTACACATTAAAAGATTCAGGATCTCTCTGATTTCACCAGTGATACCTGAATGCATGAGGGTGCCCTCATTTCAGTATTATTACAGGCTGAGTAGACTGTTTTCTTCTAGTTTAAAAAAAATAAGGAATTTTTGTTTATGTGCAACACAACTTAGAAAGTTTTCACAAAAGGATGAGTAAATAAAATTAGAAAAGAATGCAGTGGAAACAAGTTGGAACAGAACACTTCTACCTGTGTAACACTGCACAGCGTGTACTTCACCGTCCTTCAATTAATCTATGAATTCTTCTGCTAATAGGGGAGGGAAATGGGCACAGCGGGAAGGGAGGCTGTTGTGTAGCATCTTAGTAAGATTTAAAATGATTTTAAACTCCTTCTGCGAGTGCACAGGGCCAACCTAAATTGGTGAGTTGCCATCATCTGTAATAAAGTGCATAATCAAGATAGAACCGATATTTTTTGTATTCCCCAAGTAGACTTTTCACTGAAGTAGCTCTTCAACCTCATTCAATCTGTTACTTGTCTGTGTTATTATAACCAAATGACTAAAAATTCCCATCTGGTCATTTTCAAAGATATTCTAAAGAGAAATAATTTAAAAAACTATTCAGGAAAAATTTCTTCTTTTTTTTCCCCACTCTTTGTCACTGTTAAGAATGGAGAGAACCTGCTTGTAAGTTGTTCATTCTCTGGGCAATGAAACCAACACCTTGGAAATTGATTACAACTTAAAGAAAGCAACAAATGAGCATGACTCATGAGCTATGAAATCTTAAAAATGATCTCCAGGCAGACACCCAATTTCATTGCTTATTGCAAGATGATTTTTTGCTAATTAAGCAGCACGATGACTAAAGGCAGATCATTTTACACAGAATTTGACTGAAAGTTGTTTCTTTTTTTTTCTTTTATGTGACACATCAGTTTAAAACAGATGATTAGGTACCCCAACAATGGCAGACCAGGGTAACAAAAGTGAAGCAAACACCATATGCTCAAGGGTTTTTAAAATCCTTTTACATCAAGAAGCCTAGAATATTGTCTCTCAACTACTATAGAATATATTGAGTCATCTTCTTGGAAAGTAACATTCAAGTTGTAACATTCTGCACCCATAAACAGTCTTGCTGAATTTTTTCAAGGATGTTATAAAATAAAATATTACAGCAGTCTGGCCTAAAGATGGCCAAAATAGAGACTATAACATAACAACCCTGGGTAAATTTCAAAATATACATAATGAATGAGGATGAACCATCTGTCCACTAAAAAGACTATTTCCTAATTGTCTAATTTTTAAAAATTGCTGAGCAATAATAACAATAAAAATGACAGTAATGATAGCATAATTATTACTGTTTATTGAGCACTTATTATTCTGTGGCAACCTCCCTCTGCTGTTCTTCTCAACAACATGAGGAAGATATTAACCCCATTTTGTAAATGAAGAAACAGAAGCCAATGGGTATCACTAATATCAGCAACACTCCAAATTATCTATGTGACTAGGAAGTTGTTATAAAAATAACCTGGTAGTAAAAATTCATTCTTTCTTCTACATTTTAGAAAATCTCCAGGAGTGAATTTACTTGCCTATAATAATGTGATAGTTTACGCACACGTGTATCTGTTATAAAGTGCTTGGGATTCATGTATTTGAGCCACCGATGTTTCACAATTTGTGCAACTTCAAAAGGTAATTAAGCTGATTTGACAGAGAAGTGTCAGACTGCGTCTCTATAGTTAACCTTAGTCAGTAGAACCTGAAACTAAAGTTGCACTGTAATCTAAGATTGCAAGACAAGTGGAAAATTGATGTGGTTTTAGTCTGCCATTTAAAATGAAATGCTTTGGAGAAAGTAGTATTATAATTACTGAATAGAAATCAGAGCTCCTGATGTCAATTCTAGCTCATAGGTGAATTAGTTGTTCTGTTTTGCTATATGTTTTCGATTTACTCAAATAAGTTGTACATATGCCTTTCAAATGTGTGAGTATACACAGTCTAAATGAAAAAGGACTAAATTTCTCTCTGAAAGAAATTGTATATATACTCTGTTGGAGCTGATTTTTTTAAGCATTTAAAAATATTGGTCTTGCTATTCTTTGAGTATCTGTAACTTAACTTCCTACCTGTGAGGATGGAAGTGCCACACATTTGTTTAAAAGTCACTGGCACTCCACCTGGGCCTGTGATTCTCCACCAGAATAACTCTCCTCAAGAAGTTCCACATTGTGAGCGTTCATCGGATTTCACATGCATGATTGCTTCAGTGCTCGCTCACCAGCTCTCACTTACACTTCTATTAGCCAGCATAACTGGAGCAGAAGAATTCAGTGCTATCATTAAAGATCACCCAAGTTACAGCCTGAGAAGATACTGCACTTTCACCCCACTTCTCCCCAAAATGTTTGCATTTAACTTGTTAGAAATCAGTTCAATTTTGTTAAGTGGAAGATGTAAGGAAAAAAATTCTATGGCTTAATCACCATTGCACACCCCTGTTGAACGGAGATTTGGAGACCTAAGTTAGAATTGAGGGAAAACCAAGGATTGCGATAGTCCTGTGATTTCCACATCATCTCAGCATATGATCCCAAATCTAAAAAACCTCATCTATAGGGAAATGAGGTTGTGTGCTTGTGTGTGACAGCATTTGTGCATGACCCTTCTTAGAGAAGGAAATTAGTAAAGGAATACACACATAGTTATCTAAAGATCCTTAGATATAGGGTGCAAGCATTAATTAAAGGCTCTCAGAAGTTCGGGGCCCTCAATTATTTTATCTTTTATATTCGCAAATGTAATTTTTCTTTGTTTGTTTGTTTGAAACAGAGCCTCTCTGAGTAGTCCAGGCTGGCTTTGCACTCACTACATAGCCCAGGCTGGCCTCCAACTCACAAGCAATCCTCCTTCCTCAGTCTCCTAAGTTGTTGGAATTATACACTAAATGTATTTAACAGTGAAGGGAACATCATTTTGAACACTAAGGTCACTATCATGTTGAGGAGAAAAAATGAATACACATTAAAATCAATATTTATAATTTAAATATTTCAACTCATCAGACTTAGAATGCATTTAAGATTGTTTCTGAATTGATCAATTTCATGAAAGTTAAAAAGGAAATTATGCGGTTCATAGATGTTTTTTCTGGCCAGTGCCATTTCTTTTCTCCTTTTCCTCCCATAGACCCTGTCTTCCATGAACTTTCATGTTACCCTTTTGTTGCCACAGGATTTCTTCACCCAGTACCTATACTAAATTGGTCACCTGACTTTCTTCTTCTCTTTTTCTTTATTGTAAAGGGAATAAAACAAAACAAAACAAAACAAAACAAAACAGAACAGAACAAAGCAGATCAGAACAAAACAATGCAAACAACACAGGATTTCAAAACAAGACAACAGGAAATCAACAGTCGGTACCATAATGTCCCTTGTTCTCTTCAAAATAGTTGTCCATATCTTCACACACAATAAATTCAAGCAAAACAAAATAGTATAAAACCAATCAAAACAAAAGAATGAAAGCATTACAGGCCTTCAAAACCAGACAATAGGAAAATCAACAATGGCTACCATATTGTCTCTTGTTCTCTTCAAAATAGCTGTCCATACCTTCACATATAATTGAAATCAAATAATAGAAAACATACTAAAACCAAGGAAAACAAAGAATAAAAGCATCATTGGACTTCACAACAAGATGATAGAAAATCAGCAATGGTCACCGTAAATGTCTTGTTTTCTTCAAAGTAGCTGTTCATACCATCACATTTTGTAATAAAATCAATTCTTATAAATTCTTTAGGAGAAGCTGTAGGCATGTATAAACCTGTATATGTATATCCATTCTTTCTGTATTAGAGAGAAAAACAAAACAAAATGCAAGAAAAATGAGAGACAAAAGAGACAAATAAGTAACAATAACAAAGAGCTCAAAACACTAACTATCGGGTCCTGACCTAGATCCCCAATTTCCCAAATGAGTGTATGGTGAAGGCGTAAATAAATGAGACAAGTGGTATGATTTTAGGGCTCTAGGAGAATCAAAACCCTTCTGCCGAGTTTAAGACTCTGAGGGCTAAGACAAAGAGTTTCTCTGGATCTCCCATATTTATTAGGTCTAAATGAAGAGCAGAAATGAACAGTACCTTGACAGTCACTTCTAAGACTTATCCAAGTAGTAAATTATTTCAATTTAGGAGAACAATCTCATCTCCAGGATGACATTTACGGTAGGAGTGAGACTGAAGGAATGAGATGCCTACAGCTGCAGTTTCTATCTACTTAATTGATGTTTGAACCGGGTGTCCTCAGCTGTGGCCTTATCTTTACCTTTGAGATATCTCTGGCTTCACAGGCCACTACAGGCCTCAGCCAGGACCAGTGATTCTTAGAGGTTCACTTACTATGAATCAGCTCCCATCACCAGGCAAGGGGCCGAGGCCTAGGACAGAGTCACAGAAAAACATAGAAAGCCAATTAGTAAAATTTAAATCCTGCTCAGACCTACTTCATAGTGGTCTCCAACAAATAACAATATATGCTTTCAAAACAAGGTGGTAGGAACATAACTAAAGTTCTTATTTTGCATAGTTAACTTCAAAAGTGTTACTCATCTTATCTTTTAATAGCAAGTGACTACTTCTATTTTCAAGCATTTATCTCTCAGCTTCCCTAATTTTCAACTTGCTTTCATTCTTTTAGATTTTTCATGTCTCTACTGTAATCTCAAAGTGAGATGCGGAATGGGTGTGGAGGGACAGAGACGCTACTTAAAAAGTTCTCTTCAGAGCCTAATTTATCTCTTGCTCTAGACACGAGAATGCTGCTTCTGTCTGGGACAGTCATAGCTGGTGTAGGTTGATTTCTATGTTAATTGATGGCAGAAGCAAATTTTATATTAGAACTCATTATACAAACTCTTGACAGCCCATTTTGCTAATTTAGAGAAGAAGGACTATTAAAACTTGCCCATCATCTGGGTGTGGTTATGTACACCTGTAACAGCAGCCTCTTGCAGGCTGAGGCACAAGGATTCCAAGCCGGAGCCCAGCCTGGCCAGTTTAGCAACACTGGTTAGACTGTGGATACCAATGCAGGAAGACTGCAAGTTCAAAGTCAATCTGCGCTGCACAGTAAGACCCTATCTCAAAAACAAACAAATATACAAATTATTTAAATAAATTAAAAGTGAAACAAAGCTTCTTTGTTGAATCAATGTTTAGTAAAACTGAAGTTCACATCCTCTATCAGTTTTAGTTTTCCTGTTCCAGTAGTCACCAATTTCATCTTTCTTTCGAAGACACAGGAGACAAAAAGCTCACCTGACTACATGGCTTCCAGAAAGCAGCCTTGTGGCTTGTGTCTTCCCTGGTCCTTGCTGGTCTGCCTGGAGACCTTTTTCACCCTATTGTTTCCTGGGATTGGGTGCTGACCGAGATATGATTTTAGGAAGGTTCCTAAGCCATCTTTAGGTGACATTTTTCTCAATTAATGTAACACAAGTGCAGTGAGTTTGGATAACAAGCAAGCACAGAGGGTTTTTTTAATCTCCTCATATCATAACTTTTTAATTATGGTAGTGAAAGTGAAGAACTTCATGTCAATACTGTTTGTTGAGGTTCCACAGTCAAAGGACCAACTCCCTTCTACCAGTCCTGGGCACAGTCTAATCATTTCCTAGCTACGCTCATAAACTGCATTTCTTTTGGTGTGTTGCTTTTCTCCCCTAGAGCATTTTCATTACAAACATCTCCTGACTGTCAAATCCTTACCCTATCTTATGGCTCTTATTTTCAGACAGTGTAGAAACTGCAGGTAAGAAGTTGGAGGCATGCATAGAAGAAAGACTGGCTTAAGTAAATTCAAGATCTTTGATATACAGAACTTCAAACTGTCTTGGCACATAATTTTGTTCATGTAAACCTTTTAATAATGCATACAGACATTTAGAAAAATACAAATATTGCACATGTACAGCTCAGTGATTTTTTCTTTTTCAAAGGGTCACATTTGTGTAATCAGCTCTCAGATCCAGAAATGGTACCATAAGCCTAGAAGCTCCTTCTTGCTTAGTTCCAGTTATTAGTCACCCTCTGGAGGGATAACCACTATTCTGACTCCTTACGCCACAGACTAGTTTGGCTTACCTTTGATCCTTATTTACATAAATCATAGTTTCTATGTTTTTCTATACCTGGCTTCTTTCTTTCAACATTTTGTGAGATTCCATGATTGTTTATAGTCCATTTACTTTCACTGTATCGTTCTACCATCTAAGTGTACCACGATTGTTTTTTACTGTTGATGAATATTGAGTTATAGTCCCTATTTTGTCATTATCAGTAGTGCTACTGTGACATTATGATCTGTGTATTTTGTTGAACTCATTATGCATTTCTGCTAGCTAAATGGAAAGGAAATTTACCCATAATCAATGGAAGAAATCAGTGCTGCCAGTTAAAGTGGTTGCACCAAGTTTCTTTCATATGGTATAAATTTGCTGACACTTATTATTGCTTATCTTATTTCTTTTAGTCATTTTGATAGACTTGTCATGGCATCAGCCTATGGTTTTAATGTGTATTTTTTTGATGGCTAAAGAATCTAATAACCTTTTCATTGATTTATTGGTCATTCCCCTTGGTGGCATATCAAAAATGTTGATCCATTTCTCTACTGAATCATTTGCTATTTTCATATAGAATTATGGAAGTCCTTTAGATATTCTGGATATCAGTGACTGTCATATAAATGCAGTGCAAATATTTTCCCCATTCTGTTAATTGCCTTTTCATATTTGAATGTGTGTTTCAATCAACAGAATTTATTACAGGTTTCATGCTCCATACCCAAAATTCTTAGGACCAGAAGTGTTTTGGTTTTCAGATTTTTTGAATTTTTATTTTCATAAACAAAATGATGTATCTTGGGGGAAAAGATCTAATTCCAAACCTGAAAGTTATGCTTCGTATATAACTTTAACATTAAATCGATAGTGAATCTGCTTTTGGTCTCTGACTTGCTACATGAGAAACTTTCCATTTCTGATATCATGGAAGTCCTTGAAAAAGTACAGATTTTGAAACAGTACAGACTACAGATTTGAGATTTTCAGATTAGCCATCCTCAGTTTGCATTCATAATAGAGTCCAATTTATTATTTTTAAGTACTGACAAAAATATTTTCCTACCATTTGTTATCTAAATATTGATGTTATTTCTATATTTAGTTTTGTGATACATTCAAGATTCTTGTTTTGTATATCCTATAAATTATGAGTCAAAAATAAAATTTTAAAATGGTTGGAATATAGCTCAGTGCTCCCTGGTTTCACACTCTAGTACAAAAATAAAAGATTGTTTCTCATTTTACTTATCCCAGAACCACTTATTTAAAAGGGCACTGTTCTTGCATGGTCACATGATTGGGTCACCCATCATAAATTAAATGACACTTACGTGTGAGTCTATATCTAAACATTTTGTTCTGTTTTCATGGTCCAAATGGTTTATCCTTGCACCAAAGACTGTCTTAATTACTATAGCTTTATTTGTGGTAACTGTAAATAGGTGACTGTTTAGAGTCTCCACCTTTATTTCCCTTCAATATTAACTTCGCTAATCTTTTCCTTCTATATGAATTGTGAAGTTTGCTGTGTCTTAACTTATGGGTGAGTCATGATCAATTTTGGTAGATTTCTATACCACTCGAAAAACTGTACACTCTGAGATTTTTCTGTACAAGAGTCTATGTATGCCAATTAAGTCAGATTTATGAGTTGTGTTGTACAAAGCTTCTATGACCTTAAGATCTGGAATTTTGTCTTTTTGTTTGAGACAGGGTCTCCTTATGTGGTGCAGGCTGGCCTTGAACTCACAGCAATCCTCCTACCTCAGCCTCCCAAGTGCTGAGGTTTCAGGTATACACCACCACACCTAGCTCTGGAGTTTTTTGCATTGCTGAGTTTTTTGTTTGTTTCATTGGTTGGTTGGTATAAAATTCTACCAGCTAATGACTAAAATATATTAAAATTTTCTACTGTGGTTAAAGACTTGCAAATTTCCCTTTATTTTTCAGTTTTTGTTTATGTATTATAAAGCCATGTAATTAACAATATAGACTAAAAATTTTGCTACTGTTTCTTTGCATTGTCTTTTTTTTCCATTATAAAATATATTTCTTTGTCCATTTGGGTATGGTCAGAAAGCAGAATAGACTAAATAGATTTACAACAAGGAATTAACAAAAAATTAACTGAATACAAAGTGGTTGCCTTCTAACAGGGTAGAAAGGGAACTAGAAGTGTAGCATTCTCAACAACAAGGGAACAGGAGCTCCAGGCCTAAATAAAGAGCAATGTAAAAGGTAACCGGAAGTGGGGAGATGGTTCTTTCTCAGAAGGGAAGGGGACCAAGAGAAGGAGGCAGGGAAGGGAGGAATTAACAGGTATCAACTACACACAAGGAATGTAAACCTTGGCTACTGCAAATACATACCAAAAAATAAGCTACTCAAGAGGTGGGGAGACAGGTGTGAAAGAAAGGAGAAGGGATGAAAAAAAGGAATTAAAATGTGCGCTGTACCTGCACCAACTCCCCGCAAGGAATATAAACAGTACAACCATACTCATGGACAGAACTCATAACAAAAGAGAAAAAACGGAAGGTGAACAAGGAAGTAACTGGGGACTTTCAAAGGCTTCGCAAGGCTAAGATTCAGATCTCTGAGGAGAGGGCGTGGCTGCCATGAGAACTCACTAAGATCGAGTTCACTTGCCTTGAAACCAGCAAAGTTCATTAACGCAGTGATGAAGAAATTTGCTAAAAAGATCTCTCTGCCAGACAGTCAGAACCACCACCTCAGCAGTGCAGGCTGCACGGACCCCTACACTACACTTGCCGCCTGTGGAAGGAGAGAAACTTCAGGAAGAAAAGTTCTTTCTTCCTCTCCCAGCCTTGTCGAGTTTCTCCACTAGCTTCTACTGGCAGAACCTAACTTCCAGGCCAGCTGGCAAGACAGAGATGTACAATAGTCTGCAGACCTCAGTTCCAGAACCACAATATGGAGGGAAGTACGGGTTTGAAACTTACAGGCATTAAATTAGTAACTGGCATACCTTCTTCAGTTTCTGGGTTGCTTCTTGCCATACTGTCTGCTTTGTCTGGTATCAGTAGGGTCACATCATTATGGTTTCAGGTTAAACCTTTCTGCATGGCTTTGTTTTCAACTTTTCTGTATACATTCAACGTATATATCTCCCTTGCAAAGTATAGTTGGAGCTTGTATTTTTTTTTCACTGCAGCAATCTTAAACTTAATTGGAATATTTAGCACTTCTAGAGTCTTAAAGGTATTGCTGATATATTTTGGTTACATAAACTGTGTTACTAGTTGCTTGTTATTTGCTCCGTTTTCTTATCTTTTTTAGACTAATAAGTATACTTCAATTTTTTCCTACACTAACTTGTTAATTTGTATTTTTCATTATTCATTAGTTTTACTCTGCAAATTACATGAATCTTGATTTATTATAATCTAATACAAATGATTACTTTCATCAAGTACCTAAAATTTCAGAATATTACAATACTTTAATTTCACTTACCTTCTCCCATCGTTTGTATCATGGCTGCCATTCATTTTTTATTCTGAAATATATTTTAAACCTTTCAGAGACATTTCTATTATTGTTTAGTAGGGTCACTTGATATCCAATACCCATTTATTTCCCTGTGTATATTCTCATATATTCACCTTTTATTACCACTGACAATTATTTCTTGCTTTTCCTTCATTCTGTCTTCCGCCCAAGACTTCAGCTATATTTCCATCTGAATTATTTACTGTGTTCCACATCTCTAAAGTTCTTTTCTGTTTTCCTTCTTTTCCTGTATTTCCTTCTCTGTTTAAATCTTGGTATTTCCTGTGATTTCCTGTGACAAATTGTGTCTTCTGCTGCATGTGCTATACTCCATTGTTAAGTCCATCCAGTGAGTTAATTTCAGAGTATATTTCTCAGTTCTACAGTTTTTATTTAATTCCTATCAATTCCAATACTCCAAAGTTTCCACTTTGGTGTCCTGCTGATGCTGCTCCCAAATTTCATTTTTTTCCCAAGTGGTAAAACTGATCCATACTTGAAGTCATCCAAATTTCTGCCCAAAGCTATGCAGATTTCAAGGCATCTCCAGTGAAAAGCTGAGCCTCCTCCTGTCAAATAGCCCTACAATAAAAGTGACTGTAAAAGTCAGTTCACTTTGATGAAGGAATTACACCTTCTCCATTTCTTAGTTCCACACCATAGCTCCCGTAGAGTCAGACAGATGGTCTGGTACTTTATACTGCTTTTCCGTTTGTTCTCAACAGAAGCTCTGCTCTGCTACTGCCCCTTAACCACATTGGAAGCCTAACATGAAACAGAATAGGTTGAATGATGCAGTTTGTCTGGTTTAGACTGCTGTCAAAAAAGTAATTTTAAAGTATGGATTTGTTTTTAAGCTTAGCACACATCAAAACTTATTTTCCCAAGCAGTTGTTTGAGTTTGTGGCTCTCTTACTGAGATCAATTGGGAAAATATTAGTAGATGATTAATATATGAATGGCTCTCAAATATTCTTCAAGCCCATAAACCTGTAAATCTTCATAAAATGTAATTGGAACATGATTGGTACAGTTAAAAAAATGTATTTCTACATTATTTGGATATAACTTCTGTCTTAATTCCAAAGTTAATTTCTTTCACAGATGAATGCGTTTGTGCAAATGAAAATTGTAGCTTATATTAGACAAAATTACATAAGAAATAATATTTATAAACTATGCAAATAGACAAGCATGGTGCCACATTCCTCTAATCCCAGTACTTGGGAGGCTGAGGTAGGCGGATTGGCCCCAAGTTCAAGGCCAGTCTGGGCTGCACAGTGAGTTCAAGGTCAACCTGAATTACATAGTAAGACCTTGTCTCAAAAAAACAATAAAAGGAAGAAAGAAAAGAAAAACTATACAAATAGGAAACCAAATTATTTTTATATAGGTCAAATATATAGAAATTCCAAACAGTTCTGTTTCAAAGAAGTTATAGTTTTTAGAATATCAAGCCAAAAATCTTGTAAAGAATCTGGTGATCCCTATTTTCATCTCAGATTTTTATGATGAATAATAATTTAGTATGCACAGATAATAGATATGTTAGTTACTTTTCTCATCACTGGGACAAAATAGCAGACACCTACAAATTAAAAGAGAAGATACTTATTTTGGCTCAGAGTTTCCATCTGTAGTTAGCTGGCTCCAAGGCAGAGTACTTTATCAGAAGGAAGCATAAAGGGAGATCAAAAAATAGGGAGGGAGGGAGATAAACCCTTTCAGGCTACATTTCCAGTGACCCACTTTTGACCAGGCTTTTCTTTCCAACATCACATTTAGCTATGACATACATCAGTGGATTCAGTTTACTAGTATCACAACCCCACAATCCAATCACTTCCCCAAAGCCCTCCTATGAGTGCATGAGGCTTCCGGGGGACATCTAGATATAAACCGTAACAATAGATGTATAGGCCTTTTTTATACCTCCCTTCTCCCAATTGTATAATAAAAACGCAATGCACTGCTACTCGTTCTCAGGTAAATCATAAAAAAATCTCATCAACAGTGCCTCAAGTATTAAAAATGAACTTTTATTTTTCAACTTACAAGGTGAAGGTTAATTTTAAGACTAAGATACATTATAAATAAATAATAATATATTGTAATGACAACATTGAAACATTTATTATATAACAATTTTTAGAGATTGGGAGATTTCTGTGTTCAGTCTTTATCTTTATCTCTAGCCCACTCCAAAGATAGTTTATAGAGATTTACAATCATCCTAGGTGAAAATAAATACCCAGTACAGTCTCAGAGAAAAATAATTTAGGAGCAGCCTCATCTTAATGTTACTAGTGTTAGTTGTAAGAGTGGCAAATACTTATTATTCATTATTATCCATGATGCACCTGCTTAAATCATTCACACATTATTTGATTAGGTATATGATAATACTGAAGAGTAGATCAGTGATTCTTATTTGTGACAGATTTTCTTTCATTAAATACATACATGTATTTAATACTGTAATAGCTGCTGTCTATATAGAACTTCTGTTCCAGGTGATGCGTTAGTTCTTAACACATGTTATTTTGGTAATCGCTTAGTCATCTCAGTGATAATTAGTTAAGAGTCACTTTTTTCGGATCAGGAAGACATGCTCCATCAAAGTTAAATAACTTGCCAAAAATTGCTTCAGCAGACAGAGTTAAGATTTGAACTCATCACTTTCCAGGTCTCCATATCCTATTTTCTCTACAACTTCAGTAATAGAGCTTGGAGCACAATTCCAAGAGAAACAGATAACATACCTTATATCTTGTTTCCAAGATCTTATGAAGCACAATTCATTTTATTTATCTTCGTAATTCCCCAGTAGTTAGTACAACATAGGAGAGGGTGCTAGAGATTGAAACTCTGGCCTCATGCATGCTGTATGCTCTGCCACTGAGCTACACTTGGCCCCTTTACCTGATAGAAACTCAATAAGTGTTTATTGACTAAGTAGTTGGAAGAAAGTGCACCAGCAATTTGTCCTTATAGGCTTATTTTTTGACAAGTATATAGACCGTGAAGTATTTCTTTAGTATTGACAGCCAATGTAGCCTCTCTTTTCTGGGCAAATTGCCTCATCAGTGCCAGCCCAGGTACTAGTTTTTCTTCAGCAAAATGAAGCATACAAATACATTAATCTGGGGCCAGCATGATTCCACGCTCACCTATATCAGAATCTCCTATAACAGACAGCAAGCAAGCTTAGGTTCCCAAAGTAGCATTAATAAAAAAATAATAATTTTCTAGGAAAATGCCTTCAGGGAAGAGGCATTTCAGTGGTGACATCAGTAATTTCTTAATAAGTCATGAATGAATGATTGACTAAATTAATGAGTCATTTAAAAAGGTAAAATTTTGTTACCACTATATAATTCACTTTTATCCCACCTACTTTATCCACAAGTTTTTACACATAAGTCCTGAGGATTTTTATACTTATAAAAAATTTAATAATCAAATTATTTTGATAAAGCAAAATAATTTGTGTATAATAGAAGCCTGGAGGCATAACTGATAGAACAACTTCTTCCATTGGCACTGAATAAAGATGTGCCCCTTCTGACCCTCATCTTTAAAATTTAAAATAAAAGGTGCAGTTATACCAATGATCCCTTTCCACTGCTAAATATTTACCTTAAATATTTCAAAATACTTGTCTCAAAAAAATTCTGAGACAATTATTTAAATCTCTTGGTGCACTATTAATTTGTGTTTCTCAAAATCATAAGTTTCACTTCTTAAAAAATAACACATGCAGGCAACAAACAAAAAATACAGCAGAAAAAGTCAAGCCAACCACATTTTTCACAGGTATGTTCATTCTATTGCTGCTATGAGTTGGAAAGGAAAATCGCCATTTTGCAATCCTCACAGTTTAGATTGGTTCAGGCAAGAATCATCAGTGAATGATTAAATGGAGAGAGGAAAGTTTGATGAGGAAACAGGTAACTGCTTGGTCTCAAAGGATCTTTGATTACATATAGGTTGCAAGAGGAAAACTTATAACTATGCTCTGGAAAAGCTAGTTATCATCTTGACTAAGTCATTGAAATGGACATCACCAAAGAAATTAAAGTTGACATGCATGTCTCCAAATGTGACATCCCAAGAATAACACATCATTCTTATGGGAGTGTTTAACTTAAATGTGATCAAGAGGAATTACTATTTTAAAAATGAAGCCCAGATTGAATTGGGTTCTATTGAACAGCTCACTCTTTTTCTTCAAAACTGGCAAAACCATGAAGATAAAGAAAAGCTGAAGAGCTATTCTAGAGTAGAAGATAAAAAAGAAGGACAGCTATATCCAGTGTACTATCCCTGACTTGATCTTACCCTGAAGGGGAAAATTACTGAAAGTACATTATTGAGATAACTGACAAAAGGGGAATAGTGACTATAGATTAGACAGTAGTACTCTATCAATGATAACACCCCTGAATATGGTAGATGTATTTTGTTACACTAATGTAGCATCCTAATTTTTAGAAATGTGCATGGAAGTACTAAATAGCAATGAGGCATGATGTATGCAACCTATGCTAAAATGGGTTAGAAAAATGTTATAAATATATGTGTATATGTATTTGTCCATATATGATCACACACACACACACACACACACACACCTATTATGGAAAGAACTACAAATGTAGATGAAAATGTTTAAAATCAGTAAATGAAGTTAAAGTAAAATTTTGAAATCTTGATATTATTCTCACAACTTTTCTGTAAATTTAAAATTATTTTAGAGAAAAAATTGTAGTTTTTTAGATGCATTTTTCATCTTTGGATAGATTAAACCTTAAATTGATTCTGAAAAATATTAGTTAAGCACCTCAAAAGATAGTCTCAGATGAAAGAAATCTTTGTTTCATGATTACTCTTCATTTATTTTATTATTCTACATGCGAAACATCAAACTGTCCGGTACATGTTTTTCAACTGGAAATGGCAATTTTGATAACAGTTTGCCTTGTGCGTGGTAGTGAGAGGTAGTGAGGTAAGGCAGAAAAAATTCTAAGTGCAAGCAAATATGCTTATAAGGTCTGGTGTACTATGTAAATGTGAGCACATTTGCCTGCCTGAGACTGCAGTTCTTCATCGTCACTGTAAGATTAGAGCATGTCGGAAATTCTCTACGTCACTACTCTTCCACAGTTTTAGCTAAATTTGAAAAATAAAATGTGAAAGTCCTTAATCATGAGCACTGTCAGAGGAACTAAACAGTTGACTGAGGTTAAAGGAATTTTCTTTTCTTTACACATCTCCAAAGCCTCAGTTTCTTGAGTAAATGAAAACTTGAATCATATTTATGAAAAGACAGAACAGTGTTTACAAAGAAACATCTGAAACAAGATTTGAGCTTTATCTCAGACTGCTCATGAATTTGACAGGCTAATTACATTTATGTTTCAAGAAGAAATGTTGCTAAAGGTCTCTGCAGTACACTGAAGCATTATTTACACCACCCTCATATTTCTACCATAGATATGAGTTATTTTTTTGTATCAAACTAGATTAAGGACTGGAGAGAAGTACAGTTATATCCTCATGGACTTCACTTAGAATGATGGCAAGTTGTGACATTATCTCTTCTCCAGAAAAGGACAGATTTTCCTGAAGGCTTTAATGCTAAATAAGCCATATTTTATATTGACAAAAAAAATCACAGAGATTATTTACTCCCTAACAAATACTAAAACAAAAGAGACTAAGTGAGGTCCATCATAAATATTTTTTGACCTGGAGTAGCAAATAGATAAATAGGAAAAATTAAAATTAAGGATGGAAGGAGAAGGTTGGAGGAAAAAAGAGGGAGAGAGAGAGAGAGAGAGAGAAGCAGGAAGATGGAAAGAAAGCAAGAAAGAAACAAAAAACTGATTCAGGATGTAGCAGTGCCTAGGGAACTTTCTACGGCAAAACTAATTTATAAAAAGTAGCTTATATTTAGATGACTTCAAGAAGGCCTAAAGTGTAAATTGCAAAGTGGTGCAGCAACAAGAGATAATTTGGAACTTTTCAATAATTATACAATAAGATAACATGTAATTATCTAGTTGTTTATTAGAAATCTAATCTGTTGAGCACAATCTGAATATATAGCAGTAAAATAGACATACAAGGTAGAACCTTTCACTGAGTTTACATTCTGATGGATAAAATATAATTAATTAAACACATTGTGATAAGTAGTATGTAGAAATTCAAACAGAATTTTGACCACAGTTTGGTTACTTTAGTTCATCATAGAAGACTTTTTCAGAGAATAGATATTTAAGCTATGATTAATCTGAATAATGCAACACACACACACGCACACACACAGTGAACAGAAACATTTCAACTCAATAAGTGCAGTGGTTCTAGGTGGAAATCAGTGTGCTTAGTTGAACAGAATGAAAGCTAAGTAGCTATAACATAGTGGACAGAATGAAAAGTGGTAAATTCTCAGACAGGCAGAGGTATCAGGGGTTATATTCTATTCTGCATGTTGGGGTAGCCATTGAAATATTTTAAGAAACAATGAGGTGGGGTTTGATATTCACTTAAAAGGATAATTTTGGATGCTATGTGAGAAAGAAACTGGAATAATTTAGGCAGGAAATCATGGGGTCCTGCCCATGAGGAAGGCATCAGTCATGGATATGGATCAGGACAAATATTGAAAAGAGTCAACTGGACCAACTGATGGATTATAAGGTAGCTGCTGACTGAAAGAAAGGAATCAAGGATAACTTGGAATGTTCTATCCTGAATGACTTGGGTGTATGTGAGTGGCAGGT
The DNA here is from genome assembly GCA_004027295.1 of Dolichotis patagonum. Lineage (NCBI taxonomy): Eukaryota > Metazoa > Chordata > Mammalia > Rodentia > Caviidae > Dolichotis > Dolichotis patagonum. The sequence goes on along the minus strand of PVJX010002189.1, from coordinate 19,542 downwards.
ACTGGAATGGGGGAGAGCTGGAGAGGAAAAATTTGAGTGGATGGGAATTACGAATTACATTTTGGAATTATTAATTTTAAAATGAATATTAAACATTCAACATGAAGATGTCATATACACAGTTGTGAATTTTAGGAGCATGTAAGAAATAGAATTGTAGCAGCAGGAGTTAGGAGCCCGTGAAGATATTTGAAACCACAGCACTGGTTGAAGTTCCCTAAGAAGAGAATGCAATTGAGGAACAGAGGCTCCAGGACTGAGCTCTCAAGTAGATTAGAAGATACAGAGCCAACCTATTAGACATATAATAGGAGGAAAGTAACAAGAAGACTGGGAGAGCATCATAGCTTAGAAAGTATGAAGGATGTGTTCCACGAATGAGTGCCAACAGCCAGGGCTGCCGTCAAGACTTCTAGCAGATGCACCCTAAGGCTACCATTAGGCTTGGAAATATGAAAGTCATTGGTGACCTGTAAAAGAACAGCCACAGTGCAACGGTTAGGCCTGAAAAGAAGTGAATACTCAAGAGTATGAGAAGGAAAAGTAGAGACAGAATGTAGAAACTCTTTTTAAACTTATTGCAGTGGAGAATAATGAAGGATAGCAGTAAGAAGGGTTAATTGCTCCTACAGTGTATTGTTAATAAATAATAAACCTGAAACTCAAACTTTTCTTGCAACTGCAAAATGTATGCTCTTTCCATTACATAATGCTATGATAAAGTAGCCTTTGTAATGTCGTCTCTGACATAACGTGACAAATGTTCACAGTGTACTGAGTACAAAGCAGTACAATTGCTTTAATGTCGTTACTCCCATTTGGTGATTTAGTGACCAGCAAGTGGTATGACAACTTTAAGTCCCTGGAACCCATTCATGTGGAAGCTTTATGTTCATATCATTTTTTTTCTAAATTTAATGACAACTAGACTATAGCAGTACCATAACTACATTTGCAACTAGAGATCTTTAAAAACACTTAAAAGTTACTAGGCCTCTCTCAACAAATTTAACTCATATATTCAAGTTAGACATAAATCCTTATTTATCTCACCTGGAATAACACCAGTAAAGTTAAATGCTCAATTATAATATGTTTAAAGTCATTTATACAGGAAAAAGAGTACAAATTCCCATCAACTGGAGTTGCAATGAAGAGGGATTTATTATTTTATGGCCCAAACATCATGGAACTTGACTCAAATATTGTGTGTTCAAATCTTAGGTATGATAAGTTCTCTTGGTGATCTCTCTCAAGTTCTTAAATTCTTTATTCATTAGTAAAATAGGGTTAATGATAGTTATGCAAAAGAGTTGTGAGAAACAAATAGGTTAACCCATGAGATAATTTATAAACTGAGAGTAACTGTTATTTTTTTATAAAATAAATTCTGCATATAAAAATCTCTTAACAGGCACTATGAGTCAAATTTACATTGCCTTTTTTATAATGACACCTAATTTCTTATGGGTACTTGGATAAAATAAAAGTAGCTTGCATAAGGACCTTATTCTCTATTTTTAAAAATTCCCTCCTAAATATCTTGAAACTGCATCTGTCCCCTGTATCTACAGAAACCTGTCCATTACCACTACCACAGTAGTCCATAGCACTTTAGTCACGCCTTCACTGTCATAGCAAGTGTTCTGAGGGCCAGCTCCGAGGAAATTATACAGCAATCTAGAAAATGGAGTGTGAATACCCTGCCACCTCTTCAGCAGTTCACAGTCTAGAAAAACAGCATCTGCAGTGTGTAAAGTTATTTATCTGTGTGTCACCTCCCATCCTCCACCTCCCGACCCCAGCAGGGAGCACTATAATGCTAAAGACCCAGTCTTGCTCACCTTTAATTTCTCTCACATTACCTAGTGCAGTATCCTGCTCTCACTTTAGGTGCTCAATAAACGTTTATTAGATTAAAGAAAGATTTTTAAATGTGTTTTTAAAAATATAAAGGTATACTGGTAGAATAACAAGAAAGGTGTTTTTTCTCATAATGTGTCTCTGGTTACATTTAACAGCAAGTTAAAATTAGATCTTTTTTTTTTTTTTTAAGAAAGAAAACCATAGCAACTGTGATGTTGAATGTTTCAGAGAGCATATTTTTAAGAATTTTCTTTCCCTGAATTGCCCGTGTTTGAACTGCCTGTTTCAAGTGAAAATCTAATAAATAATTTGTGTTACTAATAGCCACGTAAACCACCGGTTGCGTCCCAGAAGCAACAGAAACTCCCACATAGAACAGAAAGCTTGATGGATGCAGTGCTCGAGGAAAAAAATGTGTTGAATATCCACAGAATAAGTTTAAAAATGGTTACCTGCTGGAAATGATTGAACATTAACCTCTCTTTCTTCTTTGTATCTGTATTCATTATAAAACCTTGGAGATTGTTTTAATGTTTCATATCAATACTTGCTGGAAATTTTTTAAGGCCTGTCTCTGTGAGAAAATCAATTCTACAATGCTCTCTTCTCCATGAAAGAATGGGCATTTTTGCAGAACATTATCAGCAAATATTTCTTTGACAAACATAGTTGTTTATATAGTTTTCTCTAAAAGTATTTTTATTGAAGTAATGATTAAAGTCTAGCTCAGTTTCTTAAGAACATGAATAGTATCTTGCTACTATAATATCACATTGATGTCATGTTAGTACAACTGACTACCAAAAGGGGTGAACAGATTGATAGTTTTAATCTAGTTAGTACATGATTCACTTGAACTGTCAAAGAATAAAATATGCTTTACCCAGAATCAAATTTAAAACAAAACCAAAAAACAACAAAAATTCAGCAAAACCTCTCAGAAAAAAGCTTTTTCAACATTTTGGCCATATATTTAGAAAAAAAAATTTAACTTTGTTTTGCTGATAACGTGTAGTCTCTGACTATCATCATTCATATTGGTCAATATCTATTGAATGCCTGCTTTATAGAAAACATTGAGCTAGTACTTAGAAAAGTAAAGCACATTTCTGCTTTCAGGGAGCTTATTGGAAAAAAGTCATCTGGCAGAATTGTAAGGTGAAAAGTGGCATAGATCCTGTCAGTATTCTGAGGAGATAGAATTGTAACTTCTGTCTGGATTTGACTAGGTAGAATGAGATGGGACCAGGATGATGGGATATTCTTAGTACATATGCTGAAAATGAGTGTGTTTGGGAATTAACAAGGGGTGCAGTTTAACTGTGAGGAGCTTCACAGGAGTGCTAGGTAAAGGAAACACACTTTGGGTTGGCTGACAAAAGGCCTTAAATTCTAGATTATTTAAATGAAATTTAATAGCTTTTAGAAAAAGCTATAAGTGACCAGTTGTACAACTCTTCTTCATGCAACATTTTTTTTATAAAGGACATGCATTAAACCTAAAATTAAATTTGCAATTTAATTTGCAAGTAACACTGTGAAATATTTGTTGACTTTGGCAATGCTTTTCCACACCATCCATTTAGGACACTAGTAACTTTCTGATAGGTATTCTCCATTTAGTAATGGAATGATTAAATTATTATTTTTTGATTAATTTTGGGTAAGTGAACTTTCAGGTGTCTGAAAGCTAAACATTTACTTACATATTTAGTCCCTCCAAACTCTCTATATTATGTTTATTTTTTCCCCTCTATTACTGTTTCTTGTATGAATTTGCATTGAATTTCAAAATGGGGACATAATTTCAGGACAAATGCAGTAGTACTGTACTTGGAACCCTGCTTCTTAACACAAAAAGACCTTCCTTCTTGAGTGAGGAACAAGCCACAGGGAGGGAAACAACTGGGAGGAGATTTGGGGTGAACAGAATTTGGAGACAAAATGAACAGAGGAAGGAAGAAAGGGAGAGAAAAAAAAACAACTGTTATTTTCTAAAAGAAATAGAAAAATAACTTTACAGTTGTACATTAGAGACATAAAATAAATGCAGCAGAAATGGGTAATACTGTTGCAGATGCTTAAAGTGTTAGTAACAACAGCCAATTACAGGTACTCTGATACCTTTTAACCTCTAGTGCTTGAAATAGAGTTTATGTAAGATGACTTGGAGATGCCATGAGACTTTTGGAACCATCCAACCACCAACTTTTATTGTTCATGTTTTCTTAACCTGTTATGAAAATGAAAATAAATCAGAGCTCCTTAAAGCCAGGTATTCTGAGCTTTAAACAAATTTCAAGAGCTCCCTTTCTTATACTGAAGGAAACTTATTGGAATGGATAAATATTCAAATTTCTGTCCACTAGAACTCTAAACTGAATAACTAAAGCTAATGTTTACACAGTCCAAATCATATATGCAAAGAACATACACAAGCCAAGAGTGTTGACCAAGACAGCTTGCCTCTCCTCCCCAAGCATCATATTAGTAATCCAAAGTATATATTGGATGCCAACAATAACTCTAAGAAAGGGAAAGGAGACAGGCCCTTGTGCAAAGTAAAAAACTGTATTGGTAGAGCCTATGAGTCGCACCTACATTGATAAGCGCAAGAGAGACTTTAAAAAACTCATGTTCTGTTATCACACCATAGAAATATAACATTTCTGTATAAATCATTGGGGAAATAATTAACATATTATTAAATAATTTTTCTAGTAAAAAAATAATTTTTCTAGTATATAACTTTGGCAAAGTAATATCTAGATAGCTTTTTTGGAATTATTACAATTTGATGTTTCTATAGACTCTCACAGTAGTTTTTTTTTGTTTGTTTGTTTGTTTTTTGCAAATTCACATATCAACTTTACCTCTTTCTGAGGATACTCATGAACAATGGTTGGGAGGATGTAAGCATTTCAAAAGTTAGGGCCATTGGTAATGTTTGATTTCTTCCTTTCCTTTCCTTTCCTTTCCTTTCCTTTCCTTTCCTTTCCTTTCCTTTCCTTTCCTTTCCGAGACCTACTAGGTCACAGTTCAATGTGTTTTAACTGCCTTCCACAGGCAAACTTGTTTATTTCAAACAAACAAATGAAAATAATCAATAATAATAACAAAAGAATAAGGTGTAAGAAGCAACATAATTTGTTCTTGTAAATAAAAAGGAAAATGTTAGCTTTTATCTCATAGTTATCTCATTGTGATACCTTGCTATTCTTTATTGAAATATTTTGGTTTCTTTGTGTTCTGGTATAAATCTATTCTCTGTCCTGAAGAACAACACGCTGTAGAACTACGCCAAGCCAGGGACCGAGGAGCAGCACCAGGAAGAAGACAGCAATCTGAATGGGTAGCTTTTGCAAATCAATGTGACTTCGGTTAACCCACTCAAATGTTTTATTCCTTAGTTTCTTTGCAAAATGTAGAAATTATTTCTTTTATTCCAAAATTATTTCCATTATGAAATATGAAAAGTATGAGACACACTCAAAAAAAAAAAGCGATGCTGAATCATTAGATCTCAGCACATTTTACATTTTAAAAAATATTACAGAGTAAGCATGCAGAAAGCTTTGAATCAAAAGAAATATACTTAGAGCACTAGTACTTTAGGAAAATCACTCATCTTCATATAATACATGGTGTTGCTAATAATAACTACAAAAATATTAGCACAAAAACTCAAGAAGACTACGTATCTCCATATTATTGAGAGGATGAAGATCATGTTCTTCTGCTTCTCTATTCTCAAGTCTATTCTCAAAAACAGTAGTCTTTGAAACTATTTAAACTTGAGGTTTTCATTCTTAATGAAAGAAACCAATTGAGGAAATGTTATGTTCACATTTCTGGAAGCTTTCTGAGGAAGCAGCTGTGATTTCTTTAGCCTTCCAAGTCTATTATGCAGGTTAGTAGTGTAGTTTATAATGAGTTCTAGACCACCTGCCTTTCTGAGGAAATTAGTATAGAGATGGACTTTGGAGAGGTTGTATTTTTTTTCCTCCGTGGCTATGTACAAGATTTTCCTGTTCAGTAACTTTGGGCATCTCATAAAAATGTTGATTCAATGTGCAGTTGTAGATTACCTTTTAAAACAATGTCTAGATATGTTTAGAACAAGTTTTTATCTTGGTGAGTTTTGAGATAAAACACATATTGTCCCAATAAAACAGTCAATAGTTCATATAAGTTTTATTTCAAGGTGATAAATAATGAATAGAACAGCATTCCAAGTGAAACTGACTATAGAATAAATCATTAGAATTTCAAAAATATTGTTTTAATCATTTTCCCTCTTCTCGTCTCTATAGGAGTTTTGGGTGTGGTCAATGGAGTCAGGAAGCAATAAGAATTTGGAGAATACAGTAAAGAGAGTTTGTCATGACCAACTTGTTCCAAAGATAAAAACAAGCAAGAAAGTGTCCACCTTAGCAAATTCACCTACTAGCCTGGAAGTGCCAACAGAAATTAAGAAAAATGGTGGAGATAAACAAGTAGAAATCACTACTGAAAGAATAAAAATGACAAAAAGCATCAAAGAAAAACAAAACAATGATTTAGAGAAAGTGGTCTTTAAACGGAAGGCAGAAGGTGAAGAAAAACCAGCTGTGAAGAAGGAGGCGAAGATGCTAGAACTTGACAGTCAGTTAATCACCATGCCTCTGCCTCACATCCCTTTAAAGAACATAATGGATGTGGAAATGAAGTTGGTCTACATTGATGAAGAGGACGTGAGGTATGAGTTTGCAGAGTCCTTCGAGTCCACTGGGACTCAGCCAACCTGCCCAGCTGCTGAAATAGTGGACCCTTTGAGTGGACCTAATTTCAGCTCTCCGCCTCAGGTTGACAAATGGCTTCAGGTAGCCTTAAAGGATGCCAGCTCTTGCTATAGACAAAAGAAATATGCTGTGGCAGCTGGACAGTTCAGAACAGCACTTGAGGTATGGGATTAAAGAAAATATAGATTGATGACATGAAGCTATGAAATGGAAAGTTGCAATTACATTGAGTGGTTCTGATTGTACTATAATGAACAGTGATCATAGGGTGAAAATATTTAATACCAAAGTTATGCAGTTCCTAACATACATAAAATAAGTAAGATATGCCTGCAAATTAATACCCCTGTGCGCACTTGACATCCAGAAAGAACCCTGAAAGTATACCTTTTACTTTTTCTCCATTAATAAACCCAGCAGTGAGCAGTAACTTATATAAAAAGGCAGTTGGTTTTGTAATTTAATTGTACACCTATAAAGTCATAAAGTTTTAGTACAGTGTTGTTGAGAAAACCATAGATGCTCTAGAAATAAGTAGTTAATGAGTATATGAATTGCTCCCTTTTGATATGTCCTCTTCATAAGTGAACAACCATCCTCACATTTTTAGCATGGGATGATCCTTTTATAGGTTATATTTATTAAAATAAAATAACACCATTTTACTTTATTGAAAAATTTCACTTTCTTTTCCATTCTAGTGAGGCTTATGAACAATTATTTTTCATCTATAAGCAATTTGTCATCAGCATTTGTAACAATAACCTGAGGACTAAAGTAAACTTAAGAATCGCCACTGGAACACAAAATAAGTCATGACAAAAAATATTCCATCTCCTGACTCATTGAACATATGTAGAATTAAGATGTGTGACTAGAAGTCCCAGTAGCCTGGCAATATTGGTAACCATGTGTTTCATTAATTACAAAAGCACAATTCACCTCTTAGGCATTGAAAACATAAAAAAATGAGTTAAGGCATAGTTCCTTTCTTTCTTCCAGCAATGTGATGAGGACCAAAGCCAGTAAACATTTAAATAAAGATGACATAAAGGGGTGATTGATTCTCTAAGGTTGGGGGGTGACAGGAGGGCAGAAGTCAATGTAAGATGCGATAGTGGAGGCTTATAAGGTATTTTTTTTCCATTGTTATTTGCAGGTGAAAATGACTAAATCTATGATGAATTGTTAATGGAAAATACCAGATAATGCTGCCCCTAAATATTTAAAAAAAGAAACCAAGCACAAAAAAGGATGCCTGAATAGATACGAAGTGATGAGGTAGCACACAAATAGATACATCTATAAATATTTCTGCTCTCTTAAAATGTCACCTACACACGTAAGAGAAATGTAACTCACTAGGTAAACTTCTCAGTGTTGGAATAAGCACTGAGAAATCTGGGCTCTCCACCAACCTCTGAGAAATTCCTTTACTCTCCTATAAGTGAGAGTCCAGCAGCCTCTGCCCAAAGACATGATGCTAAGGAGAGACAGTATGGTGATGCTTGCACGTTCATCCATGTGCCAGGGCCATTTTTAGCTAATTTTTTTGGCCAATAGAAGAGAGTTACAAGTATAATTTGAAAGACAGAGAAAAATAATCATTTTGGCATTGAGAAAAGAAAAAACAATAAGATATGATGTTATAAAATCTTCATATTAACATTAGATAGAAGCAAAAGATATTTGCTTTAACTGAAAGAAAGTGTCCAATTTTCCATAAAACTCAGGGTTCATTCTCTCTTCCCCCTCACCTCCTCACTCTCCCCTCCTTCTTTCTCCTTGAGTTTTTAAGGAAAGTGTTGATGCTGACAGTAATTACTGATAATTAACAAAGGTAATTATTTTGAGACCAAAACTTAGCATAGACATCTGCCCTAGCTTTTGTGTAATTATCTTGGGAGTTAACTTTGAAAGTTTACCTAGAATGTCTCTTAATAAACCAAAGCTACTGGGAATAGAAAAGAATTGTAGCTTCATTAACTCTTCTTGTTCTGAATTTAATGTTTTTTGATGTTCTTGGGTATCAGTGTATCTGCCCCTTTTGCTTACATCCAAGAATAGCTTTAAGGAGAGATGGGTGAGAGAGAGCAAGGTGTAATGTTAATGAGATTATCTAAAATATTTAAGCATACACAAGTTAGTGTTAGATTTAGCTGCAAATGATAGGTAGAAAATCTGAAATGTAAGTACCTGAAAGAATCTAAAAGTTTGTGACTCTCTCAGATAAGTGTGGATAGTAAAAAGCTGGTACAGTCTTATCATCAGGTTGCTAGACTACATTTTGTTCCTTAAAGAGTTACTGTGATCTCATGACTCAAGATGGTTTCTCCTGATAGAGTTTGTCATGGTTTATGTCAGTGGCCCCCAAGCCTCATGAATTATGGACTGGACCAAATCTAGCATTTGTGATTGCTTCATTGTCTAGTATGCAGATTGGTGGTGTGTTTCACCTGCCCAGGGGTGGAGCCAGGATACAATGTATTGGCAGGAAGAAGGTGTGTCTCTCTCTATTTCCTGTTCATGCCTTGCGGTTGGTGGCTGCTATAAACTGCGCCCTGCCATGCCACCCTGCCTTGGAGCCAACTGAGTATGGACTGAAACCTCAAGAACTGTAAGAAATAAACCTTTCCTTCCCTAACTTTGGGCATGAGGTATATTGTCTCATCAATGGGTAAAGAGTAACTAAGACAGAGTTATAGCTTTCTAGCAAAAAGAAAAAAAGCATACACAGAACTTGTACCCATCAGTTCCATTTTTTTCCCATTGACCAGAGTTAGATACTTAGCCACATATACCTGTAAGGGTGGCTAAGAAATATGGTCTTCCAGACAGCCCTAACATTCAGAGCCTGTACAGAGGGAATAAATATTGGAAAATATCTCTCCCATGGAGTACTTACTATTTGGGAGGTGTTGTGAACTATACAAAATACTTGCCAAAGACTAGATGGAGTTAAAAACCAGAAAAATTAAGTAGAAAAGTAGGAACCAGGAAAATGCCTTGGAGATATGTACATATTTATTAAATGGCATGGTAATTTCTAATGCATCTAATAAGTCTTTTTATATATTAGTTTCTTTTTGCTCTTGATAAAATGTTTAAGAGCCTCTTGTTTTCAAGTCACTAACTGGAAAGGTGAATTTATAACAATGTTGTGTAACAATTAAGATAAAATTGTATTTTGACTCAGAAAACAGTTAGCTTCTACATATCAGCCAGTGTTTGTCTTTCAAGACTTCAGGACATAGCTGGCATTCATTTAAATGTGCTACATGAAATAACTTATTTTTATTATATAAAGCTGAACAGTTACTTATATTAGTCCTTAGCTCTATAACCAACAGATCAATTGTTCTCAAGTTTTATACAATCAGTTATTGTTTGTTCTTGTATTTGCATTCATATCAAAAGCCAAATCATCATGACAAAAGGTATAAGCTGAAGATGAAAATACAAATTCACATAATTTTATGCCTAGATGCTTTTTCCTTGTAAATTTTTAAAGATAGCTGCACAAAGCCACTCACTATAAAAATAGTATGAGTTTTACAAGGAAAGATATAAGATTAGGTGCATATTTGCATATCAGGCAATACACACTATTATCCAACAAAAAGTTTAGAAGTCCATAAAAAGTAACAAGAGATTAATAAATATTCTAGCAAGAGTATAAAAATAACAATTGTAAATACTTCTAAGAAAATTTAAAGGTTCAGCAATGTGGTAATCATATGTTTCTTGGTACTTGCAGAAAAATAAATTATTGATATCCTAAAGCAATGTCATCATTTCAACTTTAGTCATGGGAGTTTAGTAATTAAGACTTCTACTTTTTAATTAGAACAGGTCTATATGTATCCTTCAAGAGTAACAGCTTCAAACAATTCTATTCAAGCAGTCAAAGAAAACAGAATAAGGCTTAGCCCTTACCAACTGGAACTTTCAATTCTTATTTCATTATACAGGAATACATTCCTTGAGGTGCTAATCTTTTTTAATATCTTGGTGCTACAGTCACTGATCTGTAAAGTTAAAGTCATAACTCATCCTATGGAGCTCTTTCTATGTGTGAAGTATTATGTTTTGCATTCTGAGATTATTTATAATCATTATTTGCTTTTATTGTCACAACAAATCTACTCTTACTATTTTGTTAAAAATGAGAAAGCTAAAGGATAGACAGGTCATACAACTTTCTCTTGGGTCACACCTAGAGGTGCTGTATCCTGGATCTGAACCCAGGTGATCTGGTGTCAGAACAACCAGATTAACCACTCTGACTTGGTTGAAAACATAGCAATCCAGGCCGCTCCTGATCTGCAGAATTAGAATCTATGTTTTAACAGATCCTAGATGGACTTTGTGTACATTGCAATTTGAAAGTCTCTCTGTTCAGTGATGTTCCTATACTGAACAAATGGACTGCTGTGTTTTGGATTTTGAATATCCCCTTTAGGCCCAAATACTGAAAGTTTGGTTCCCTGGATGATGATTTTAGGAGATGATAGAGGATTTGAGAGGTGAAATCTAGTGGGAGGTCTGTAGGTCATTGGGTCACGTTTTAAATGGGACTGTGGGATCCCCACCTAATTGTCTTTCTCTTTGGTTTTGTTCCACCCATCACACTCCCATCATGATATGCTCTCTATCCACAGTCCCATAACAATGGAAACAATCAGTCATGGCTTAGAACTTCCAAAACTGAGTGCCAAAACAAACATTTTCTCTTCTTCGTAGGTTCATTATCTCAGACACCATATAACAGTGTGTATTAGGCAATACATATACTACTATACAACAAAAAGTTTAGCAGTCCATAAAAAGACACCATATAATGGTGTCTGAGATAATGAGATAAGCGGTCTAATAGTGACAAAAAGCTGATTAACACACTTACCCTCTAATTAACACTTTGTAATTTGGCCTCTAATAGTCTTCTGTGACCAACACTAATTTCATCAAATTGAATTTCCTTCTAAGCAGCCATTTCTATAATAATGTTTCAGAACTTTTGGATTTTAAAGACCTAAAAATTTCTTTTTTAAAAATGATATTGCATTTATATTGTACAAAAACATTATAAAAATTACTATCTACCATCATTATTTCATAAAATACAGAGCAGTTTAACACCAAAAAGCAAGATCGAAAGGAAAAAGGTTATACTTTCATAATAAAGATGTTTTTTAAAATATTACATTTTAATTTTATAGAAGGCTTACTAAGCCAACTTTAATTTTTATTTCCCCTTGAATCACTAAAACACAGATCTGAGAACCAGCTTTTCAGAATCACTGTTCTAGAACACACTCCCTTTATGGTAAACATTAGATATCCAGGACTATTGTACCCACACCAGGGCCTTCTTATAAGATTACTCCCAGTGTAATGGAATTTGGTATGAGGCAAGTCCATTTTGGAGCCCATTCAAGGGGATTTATTTAATGAAGTAGCAAAGATATCTCATTATAGGGCAGCCTCACCTATAATTGCTCTTCTGAGAATAATTCTGTAGCAGATCTCTAGGGCATAAAAATGTGAATATCCCAGAAAGCTTAATTTAAATGGATTCTAACACAGGTATTTGTTGTGTAACCTAATCAGTAAATTAAGAGTTCACCAATTCTCTTAGTGCCTGCATTGTCATATTGCACATCTCTCAGTTTGAATATCAACTCAATATGCATTTTGTAGACTTTGGACACCAGAGACTTTTATTTATACAATTAAGGGGAAAAACTTCTTGGGCAAATATTATTATTATTATGCCCATTTTACAGATAAAGACACTAGTGCTCTAAAAAGTTAAATAATGTAAAGTGTCACTGACTGTGGAGGAACTATGATGAAATCTAAGTGTCCTGATTGGATGTCTGGAATTCTTTACACTGCTTCTTTAAGGTATATGAAAATTACATAGAAATGTTTAAAAATGCAAATTCTGGTATATAAGGTAGATAGTGAGACACTAGATGCCCTATTTTAAATAAGTTCCCAAGTTGGGTCCATGCTTCTGTACCATGGACTGGATTGGATCGATATCAGCATAGTAAATTCTTAAATGTCTGCCGTCATCTCAAGCAAATCAGCTCGAAGTACTCCCATAAGCCTAGCTCCACAGTCCTGAGTGGCCACGTGCGTCCAAAACTGTCAGAATACTGAATTTGGAGTCAGATTATCTGTGTTTGATATTGTTTCTGATGCCTAGTTGTTATGTGACTTTGGGAAACTTTCTTAACCTTTTAGAACGCAATAGAAATAATGACTAGTGCCTAGCTATAAGTTACTTTCATATGGAATATCAAGAAATGCTTTCAGAAAAACATGGTGAGCTTTAAATTCATGTATGAGTTGTCCTGCCATGTCTCAAATACCTCATGCTCCCCTAAGTACGTATATAACTTAAAACTTTTGTACTCAAAGAGCTTTGCTTAAATCCATGACTATTAGCATTTTTTAAAAATCCATGGTCCTCTTCTTTTTTTAATTAACCTTACAAATTTTTAGTCTTCTTTTAATGGCTTTTGAAATTCAAACAAGTTTCAAAATAATGCATTGTTTTTACTTTACTACCCTTTTGAAAAGCAGTGATCCAAATCATACACTATTTTAAACTATTAATTGCTTCTGACAAAAATTTAATACTTCACATAAACGTACAAATTATTACAGTAGAAATGCTTCATTTTTTTCTTAGTTGCCAGATACAAAGTGACCGCTGAAGACTGTGTTTTTGAGGTTAGACATTTCAGGTTTCAATTTGATTGTTGCCATCTTTGGTCCAGCCTGGGACCACATAGTGAATAAATATTTGATGAAAAAAGATATTTGAATGTTAGAAAATTTGTATGCTAGGCAAATAGAAAGTGATTGCCTTCCTTACCCTTAAAAATTAAATAGTAAAGTTATCTAGTTTTCTATATTTAAACACTGATTAAGTAAAACATCCTTAGCAAATTAAAATTTCCAATTATAAGAAAAATGTTTCCTAAAACCGTTAATATTTACCATTGAGTTCCACCTGATGAAGCACTAGAAGTTGGAGATGCAAACACAGATTACACATACTCCTTGATCTCAAGGAGTCAGAGTTAGAGACAAGAAACTGGCCCTGCTACCTGAGTTCCAAAGCATTACTTGAATTCTTTAGTTAATGTATTTTTATAATTCAGTAGGTCTAGATTTTAAGGTTCCTTTTCTGAAATGTTACATTTAGAAAAATGGTGTACACATTTCAGTGTAACTTGACTACCTCCAGTGTTCATTATCACATCCCCAGTGAAATAAAAAGGATTAAACATTTCAAGATACTCAGAGAAGAGCTGATTGTTGGTTAAACGAGCAACATTTTGTGGGTCTAATTTAAAAAGTTGTGGGAACTATGAAGGATGCCTGAGGCAGTCCTTCCTTTAGTGGCCCCATGACTATAGAGTCTTTCCATACAGGGAGCCTGCTCAGCTGCACCTCTGCCCTGTGACTCTTCTAGCTCCTGTTAAGCCCCTGCCCTTGGCACAAAAGCAGCCAACAGGAAAAGGAACAACAATTCCTAGGTGATTGTAGTGCCCATAACATGGGAGAGCTGTGTATAAATGTAGGGAGAATTGAAAGTACAGGAAGAATGGGAAAGAGAACCAAGTGAGGGTTTCCAAGTAGACAGTAAGTATCTCAGGGAAAATAAATTTTCTCATTACTATATCGCGGTAAGGTGGGGTAGGGAAGAATTTCAATAACTTAGCCTATGCTATAATTGGCATCACTCTATAAATGAAAGGAGGATCACATTTTGATAAAGATCACAAGCTTCATAGTTTCTTAATATAATTGTAATTATAAACCAATTTATAAATTATAAATTATAATTATAAACCACCTAGGAAACTATTAAATATATATATATATATATATATATATATATAGAGAGAGAGAGAGAGAGAGAGAGAGAGAGAGAGAGAGAGATGTCCAAATCTACTCTTTAGGGCTGGGGATTTAGCTCAGTAGGCATCTGCCTAGTGAGCATGAGATCATGAGTTCAATACTCGGTACCAAAAACAAAAAAAAAAAAAAAGAAAAGAAAAAGGCAAGCCTACTCTTTGGAAGTCTGAAACACTTGTCTGAAATGCAAATATGGCCATGTCTAAAGCGTTAGTATTTTTAAGTTCTCAGGTCAATTTTTGGAGAGATGAAGTTTGGAATAACTGGCATAGATGTTTGTCACTCTTTTTGCCTTTAAAATCACCTGCAATAGGTGTTAATTCATATGTGAGTTTTAAAAAATAATTTACACAAGCAACCTATAAGCATTCCGATTCTACTAAAAAGCATCCACTTGATAGATGCCAATTACCCTGATCTGCCTTAACACATTGTATACACACAGAAACATTTACGTTTCATTGTTCTGCAAAGGTACTTTAGAAATTTACACTTAAAATAACCTATTCTTGTTTATTTAAAAAGCAAATTAATTGACTCAGTGACTCCCCTCCTGTTAACACTAAGAAATAGATTGCTACAAACCTCTGACTGGTAGTCCCTCAAATATTAAATACATTCCATAATGAAGACTTCACAAAAAATAAGTGATCAATTCATTGGAAGTTAAGCAAAATATTTTTCATGAGCAAGATCACTTTCTGTAATTTACAGGTGATCATTTTTTGCTTTTACAAATGGCTTTAAATGTTAATGTGATTTTAATATATAGTGAATTCTGTGATTATGGAAAATCAAAACCAACCAACTCAGCACTGAAGTTTCACACATCTTAAATTGTAATCAACTTGATGATTCTGTTTTTGGGTTTATATGCACTAAAAATGATTTTTACTGAAATATGGAATAGTTTTGCCAAACTAGTATTTCTAACTTACTGCTGCTAAGTAAACTAGCTATTAAATTAACATTGAGGTCATAATATTTGAATGTCACTACTAAGCTGTTATATATTTGCAGCTGTTATATGTTTGGGTCAATGATAATGATACGATGATGATTATGTTGCTAAATCTATGAATAAATGGTCATTTGTTTTTGTGGGATGATTCCAAGAAATCAACCACAAATTATTCATTCACTCCTTTCTCACCACCATAATTTGCTAAAGCTAAAAATAAAAATAAAAACAAAAATGCCCTCTCTCTTTCTTCCACCCTCCACCTCATTCTTGTCTTCCACGCATAGTGCAGCATGATGTTCGGATTCTACAGGCCCTTAGAGGCTGAGATCCATCTAGCTTTCCTTGCAGAAGCATAGCATGGAGTGAGTTGGTAGTTACTCTTTTGATTCAGCTTATTTGGAAGAATGCTAGAGGATAACTTCTATCTCAAATTTCTACTTATTTGTTTTCTAGATTTTGTTTCTACCCAGGAGATGATTCTCTTCCTATCAGGAGATAGCATGTGGTTAGAAAGGGCATAATAAAAAGAAATACAGAATTTCATTGCACTATCCCCAGGGCACCGTCTTTATTTTGCACAAATTGTTATGAGCACTGCCATATTTTATATCCAAAAATAAATTATTTCTGGAGTACGTACTTGTTTTGGTCATTGATAATTATGATGATAATGATGATGATATTACTAATCTAGCAATAATTGATCAGTATTATGGAATGACTATATAGAATAAAGTTTCAGAGTCTGTGATGTTGATTTGTGAACACAAACTGTGACTTGTACTTTATACTGGATGAATACCTCTAACTGTATTCCCAATAGCCAGGAAGTTGATCACTGTTAACATCTTTATTAAGCATAAACCACTTGGGGCAAAGAGGATTTGGATCTCAAAAGATAAATGATCAATGAGAAAGTTTGCAGGAGGAGGACAGATAAGTTTGATATGTGAGTGACAAAAACACTGCTAGTGAGATGGAGAACTTGAGGAGAAAGCATGAAGGAGAAAAGCAGCTGGGTGAACCAGAAGACAACATTTTCATGGAACAATGGCAGATAGATACAGGTAGATTCTAGAAGGTCTCAAAACCAGGAGGAGGGCATTGGAACTGGTATTGGAAGACAGTAGATGAGTTTTTGTTGTAATGAAGGTTAGCTGGTAATCAGCAGAGGACACAAAAATATTTATTATATAGCAAAAGCCTTATAACACTGCTGGTTAAAATAGGAGTTATAGGAAAATATAAGACTTCAACCCCCAAATTATATATAACTTTTTTTCTTTCTTTCAGTTTTACCTAAATTTTAACTGCAGTCAACTCTTCATACCTACATGAGTTATATCTACAGATTCAACCAATGGAACAAAAAATTTAGGGAAATAATTGAATCTGTACTGCACATGCACCAACTTTGTTCTATTGTCTTTATTCCCTAAATTCAGTGTAACAACTGTGAGCATTTACATTATGTTCAGCATTTATATTACTTTAGGTATTATAAGTAATCTAGTGGGAAGATGTGTGCAGGTTGTACGCAGGTAGTACAGTATTTTATGCTTGAGGTTTGAGCATTCGCAGATGTTGGTTTCCACAGGGCATCTCGGAACCAATTCTCAGTGGATATAGAAGAGTGAGTGCATATTGTGTGTGTGGTAGCCATTTTATTTTTCATGACCCAAGGGGGAAATTGAGGTATGAGAATACAAAAGAATAAGACAGAAAACACAGCAGGTCAAAATAGAAGTTGTGTGTTGCTGGGTAAATGAGGGCAGGAAAGAATGAATGGAGAGAAACAAAGCTGGAAAAGCAAGAAGGCTGCCAGGGATCATTCTTGCCCTGTAAGATCTTGGACTTTATCCAGTCTGCAGTAGGACGCTTCCTGAAAGGGCAGATTGGGGAAAAGCGGGAGCCTCATTTTTGCTTTTGCTCTACCACTCTAGCATATACACATGTAGAAAGTACAGCAATCATTTTCTGGATTCTGACTCATTACTAGGTTGTGAAATCAATTTAATGGGTTGTGACTAACATTACATTTAAGTGAGATCATGGAATGGAATGGGTAGACTGTAATGCAATAAAAATATCAGAGTTCATTAAAACTTGGAAAATAAATTTTACTTTGTGTAAATTTTTTCTATGATATATGCAGTTATATCTATATCTATCTATAAGTAAAAATATAGACAGGAAGAAGGATGGGTGGAGAGTTCATAATAGAGGCAAGGAAAGAAGACAAAAAGAATAGGAAAATATTGAAGGAATGAAGGAAGGAAAATAAGGATAGGAGGAAAATGAACAAGAATTGTGTCTTGGGTGCGTATGTATGGGAGGGAGCAATACAGTGATAACGTGAAATATGTATCTTACTGCGGATCTTGGTCAACAGTCCTTGAAAGCCACTGGTATAGAGATGCGTTTGAGAGTGAAGAGACCAGACGCTATTAGAAGGTTATGGCTGAGCTGATCCAAGATGTGATGGAAAGGATATCTGGAGATGAGAGGGGAGAGGAGGAGGAAGGGAAGTAAAAGTAAAAAGGATCAAGATATTATACGGTTATGTATCAATTTTCCACAGTGAATACAGTATGCATGAATATAGTCATATATACTAATATACTAATATACTAATATACTAATATACTAATATACTAATATACTAATATACTAATAATATATAGTAGTAACTTGATTCACAAACCTCACTCCACAACTCTGGGGAAAATGGCCATGTTCATGTTTGTGCAGAGAAGACGGTCATGGTAGTGTTTGTCAATGTAGAGTTCACGAGCAAAAAAAATTTAGTCAGTTGCTCCTGTTTGTTAACCAAATTGTTGACAAAAATGTTCATCCACTGAGGCTCCACTATATGTATATACTATTAAAATATACTAATGGTATATACTCATAGACTAACAAAATGGAAAAAGGAATTTATTCACAGCTTATGTCTATACTCAGTGAGGATGATATTGAATAGAACTGGGTGGAATGTTAACGCAGGTGTCAAACTTTAGTAAATACGAGGAAATAACAGTTTCAGAGATGACTATGTTCAACAGGGTACAATATCTAGAGGACATAGTGGTCTGCAATATTCTGTGAGCCAAAAACAATAAGGAAAGTAAACTCTATGTAACAGCAACAAAGTTCTTTGGAGAGCCTTGCTGAAGAGAAGAGGGAGAAGAAGATATTCAACCTTTGATAAAGGGCATGGAGTGACTAGTTTACAATAGACAATATACACGAGGATAACAATGAACAGATAGATGGCTCTCAGAGGAAAAGCTGGAGAGTACAATTAGAAGGAGCTTGTTGGGGTGTCTTATTTTTTTTTCTCTTTAAAAAATTTTTTTTAATTTAAAAGAGAATAAAACAAAAGGGGGCACTACAGAGCAGATCAGAACAGGACAACATAGTCAGCACAGTACTTTACATTAAGTCAACTGGACATCAACAGTATCTAACACCGTATCTCTTACTCTGCTATAGTTGAGCATAGTTTCAATTACAATAATATCAAACATAACACCATAGTATAAAGCCATGCATATACTGAAAGAATTACAGGGCTTTCTGAACTGAATAACAGAAAATGATCAATGGGTACTATAATATCTCATTTTTGATAAAAAAGAAAAAAATTTGTTTGAACTATCACACATATTCAAATTCCAATAAGACACAATGTGGTATATAGAACCAACGGTAGTAGAACAAAAACAGCATGGTAGGACTTCTAAGAAGGATAATATTAAATCAGCAATAGCTGTCTAATGTTTTCTTCAAAACAGCTGTTCATATCATCACATATGATATAGTCAAACAAAACAGGATAACACCATTCCAACTGATGATTGAAAACTTTGAAAGACTTTGAAGCTATGAGATGGGGCCTCATGCTTACCATAAAGTCTTATATACTCTTATCAAATCTCATATTAGGGAGATTATATGGTATTTACCCTTGTGAGTTTGGTTTATTTCACT